>CM041777.1:197065971-197105273 GCA_023374045.1 Limonium bicolor | reverse complement strand
CAAGGCTAGATGGAGCTAGCATGGAGTTGCTCTTCACGTTAATGGAGAAGGGAGAGAGCAAGAAATCGTGAGAACAAAGGAGAATGAAGAAGTGAGGAGAGAGAACTAATAAAGTGTGATATTTATGTAAAAGGTGAATAGTGCTTTTGCTTTACAAACTTTATTTGCCTAATGAGTCATGAAGGTGGTGACTCACCTTATAAGAAACCGGCCCCCATTAGTAACAAGGGGTACTTAAGTCATTGTTGACCAAATATCTCACTTATATTGACTTATGTTATAAACTAGCTTAAATAATTTACTATTCACAAAACAAGGCACATTGTTGTGAAATTTTTGATTTCCCATTGATATAGACTTCCAAATGTGATACTATATAGTACACATGTTAATTAAAGAGTAATGATGGACATTTAGCCATTCAAACTCATTTACAAGACAATTTTTCAAAAACGTGCTTTAAGACTCCTTAAAGCACATTTTGTGTTTTAACTTGTTTTCAAGCTTGGTTTTCTTTGGTAATTGATTTAAAATGACCATTAGGATATTACTAAGGTCTTAGAACAATATTTGGGTACTCTCCCAAGTCTCTCCAAGCTTAGAGCACGTTTTTGCTTAAACTGCTCTTTTGGTGTTTCCTTATATTTTCTTTGATTAGAAATGTTTCTTAATGTTTCTAAGGCATTATTTAGCCTCCTTATCTTAGTTTATCATTTAAACACCATATCTAAGTTTGGGTATTTCAATCTACCCCCCTTAAAAACTAGGATTTAGTCCTTAAGAGAACTTTTGGAATTTGCCAATCTGTGTCTCAAATTAAATAGAGGGAATTGCAAGATCTATCAAACATAAATAACTTGAACCCGGAGTTTCGTCTCTTCCATATCAAATTTCTTAATTTACTTCTTTTTGCATTTTTATTCGATTTAGTTTAATTAGCTTCACCAAAACAATCGACAACAACCCCCCACAGTTTCTAGGATTAGATTTACTCTTTTAGTCCCACGGTTCGATTCCCGGTTACTTTGCTATTTTTCTATATTACTACGACCGGGATTTTTGCAACCCGAAAGGCTTTTGATTTATTATTTTCTTGATTAATTTATTTAGTTTTTAGTATATCAAATTTCTTGTTTGCAAAATGGCGCCGTTGCCGGGGACTAGATTTTTGTCTAGTCCTTAGCCTTGGTTGTTAATTGTTTTGATTTTCTTTTATTTGGTTTATCTTATTTTATATTTAGTTCTTTATATTTTAAAGTTATTTTTTATCTAATTTATTTTATTCTTTTTTCTTTTTTTAGTTATTCTCCTAATTTTATATTAATCTAGTTTATATTTTAGTTTATTCGGGTTTTAGTTTATTCTGTTATTATTTCTCTCTTGTCTTAATTTCGTTATAAATTAATTTCTTTTTGGTTTTGTTTTCAAAATTTTATCTTGTTTTGTTTTAGTTGTCTCCTTAATTTTACTTTGTTCTGTTTTTCTTTCACTTTATTTTATTTTATCTATTAGCTTAGTTTTATTTTATTTTTTTAAGTTATTTCGTTTTTTACATATTTTACTTATATATTTATTTATTTTAGTTCTAATTCTCTATTATTCTGTTTTGTTTCTTCTTCTCCTTACCTTTTGCAGGTAGTTGATGGTGCATACCCGTTCGCGGTCAGACACTCACCTTGATTGGGACAAAGTTCTAGACCCGGAGATCGAACGCACCTTTCATCTAGCTCAACGCCAACAGAGATTTCAAAGACAATTAGAAATGGCGGCTCCTGTAAATGGTGCTCAGGCGATGAGGCAATTTAATCGACCTGAAGTTGTGCCTAGAAGAAGTCCGGTAGTCCTCCCTGTGCTCACACCTGCGCTTACAGAGGAGTGGAAGGGCCTAAAACCTTTCCACCAGTCCAAGGTTGTTCGGGAGCTACCTGGAGGCACATTCGATGGCACTAATCCCAATGACTCTCTGGATCATGTAAATCGCTTCCTTATTTACATTGATCGGATTGGGTGTTCTGAAGGTTTGTTGGAATTTATTTGGTTGAGTCTCTTTCCTAATACCCTATATGGTGAGGTTGTTAATTGGTTTTATCGTCTTCCTTCTGGTATTATCACGACATGGGAGTAGATGACTACCAGGTTCTATGATAAATATTATCCTATTTCTAGAACTATTGACTTGGTAGCTGCTTTGCTTGCTTTTAAACAGACAGGAACTGAGACAATATATGAGGCATGGGATAGATTTAAGGAGATGCTTCGCCAGTGCCCACACCATGGCCAAGACATGACCTGCATTGCAATGACGTTCTACCACGGGCTCCACCATATACATAAGGCTGAGGTACGATCTGCTTTGGGTGGCGACATCCTCAACAGGTCCGGCACTGACTTCATGCCAGCCATGGAGACTTATATTGATGAGGTGCGCTAGTGGGGATCAGAAGGTTGCAGGTCTATGACAGTTGGGGCAAAGGGTGTGTAAAATCTTGATCCTTGGATGGCGCACATGGAGGAGACCCAAGCACAGCAAACTACCCTGGTAAGCTCTCTGGTTAAAAGATTTGATGATTTTATGATTAATCAACAACCAGTGCAGCAGGTGAAGAGGATAGCTACCAGCTCGTCAGACCCTCTTTGTTGTCAATGTGGGGGCGCTCATGCTTTTGAGATGTGCCCACAATTGGAAGAGATGAGGCAAGCTGAGGAAGCTCATTTTGTGGGGCAGGGGAATTACCAACCTTGGAACAAAAATCAACATCCAAATCTCAGGTATGGTAATCCCAACAATGCTTTAAATTCTAACCTTTTGCAGGGTAACCAGCAGGGACCACCTGGGTTCTCTCGGCCTTCTTATAATCAAGCCCGCCCACAAAGCCAGTTTCAGCAGGGCCAAAGCTCCTATCAGCCAGTTGCACCTCAACAACCTGTTAAATCCTCCTCTGATGCAAAGATGGACCAACTTCAGGAATTGATTGCATCCATGGCGAGTACTCAAAAGACTCACACTGAGACGTAGAACAATATCAATCAATCCTTGATGGCTGGTCAGAAAAGTTTAGAGAATTCGGTTCAGAGTATGCAGCAACAGATGAATCAGATGAACCAGATACTCCTTAATCAGCAGCAACAACGACAACCTGGCACATTTCCTTCCCAACCTCATCCAATCCCAAAGGAGTCAGCTAAGACGTTGATTGTTTGTGAAGAGGTAATATCTCTTGTGGTTGATCTTGAGGATGATACTGTATCTGCTGCAGTAACTTTGATGAGTGGAAGGCAGTTGGAAGATAAAAGCAAAGAACAAGTGGCTGAAGATCAAACTGGTGAAGAGATCAACCCTTCTTCTGTTGATGTACCATCAGGGTCTTCAGTCCCTCCTGTGCAAAGTTCTCCTAGTTCACTTCTTTCTCAACCATATCCGAATCATGAAGAACAATTGAAGGTTGTGACTGTTCCCGATGCTGTAATTATGGAGGGCTGTTATGAGTCTGAGGAGGAGCTACTTGTTGAAGATTCAAATTACCCTCCCTCACCACCCTTGGTCCTAAACGAAAAGGATGTTTACATCCTTGAATTTGAGAGGGATGAGCCACCACTTCTCTGCCATTATCACGGTCTCTTTGAGCCTCACCCACAGAAAATATGCCAGTTGTACATAATGCCACACTAGCTTTTAATTGTTCTCTTGCTGTAATGGATAGGCTTCTTTTAGTGCCAATAAATGTTGAATTTTTGGGGTGATTATTTTGTGGAAGTTTGAAATCAAGCCCGATGATAACCTCAAGAATCGTTTTCCTCAAAGTTGTTTGTATGTACAGTTTTCTTCAAATTAATTCTATTTTCACTTAAATTTGGTGGATTAGATGATTGCTTAAACTGAATTAGTTTGGCTTGGTGACTTTGGGAATGATGTGAAAGTTTGGATGAAAAGGATAAGGCAAGGTACTCCTCTGATCATGAATTTTCTGAACAAAAACAGGCCTCTTTTATCTGGTTATTAAGTCCTTGGGGTGCTTCATCACCCATCTACCTAAGGTCTCGCGATCTGGGATAGAAGGCCCAACACCGTTACATGGATAAAGAGAAAAGTCTGGGGGATGAAACAATTGTGCGAAATGAGAAATTAATTATGCAAAGAAAGGGAAGCTCTTAATGTTGATTGTTATTGGAAATTTCCTATTCTGATCATGAGTGCGTGGTGTTGAAAGGTATTACGGAATAAGGCATTACTTCACACCCCTTGTCATCCACAGGTTCAAGGAAAGTAATAGGTGGAAGGTCCCAAGCTAATTTGTGCTCAGTTTTTGCAATCAAACCTCTCCATGCTTTTATAAAATTGTTCTTTTTCACTGTTTGCTAAAACTTACAACTAAGAAAGATTATTCTTCTGATTGTCATTTTGCTTGATTTCCTTCTATGCTTGATTGATCCTGAGGTTTGATACTACGACATTTGAGATAGTTTTATTCTTTATTTGCTTGAGGACAAGCAAAAGTTAAGTGTGAGGAAATTTGATAGGCTGATTTTAGATATATTTTTACTATCAAAATCTCTTGTCTTTATTGTCATTTTTCTCTTGATTTAGTACTTAATTGAATTCCATTCTTATAACTAAAAGAAACTTTCAGAAAATAAGTTATAGGATGGATATGTGGGGAATATATGACATTATCACGGAGGAGTTAATAAATTAAAGTGCATACACTAACTCCCTATTTATGTGCAGGTAACTCCAGAGTCTTCCAAGGGTTGTCGATGAAATAATTGAAGAGAGTATAAGTTAAAGAAATTCAAAGGTCTCTATTTAATTTGTGAAACTGGAGGCAATTGAAAAGAATACATTAATGAGCAAGCGAAGAGCCTTGAATCTGACTTATAAATACCGAAGACTTTGGCATACGAAGGGATCCATCCATCTATTCATCCATCCATCAATTCATCCAACCATTTATCCACACAACATCACTTCTGTTTCTAGCTTTAGATTTAGGTTTAGTTATTTTTTTCTCTATTTATTTTCTATGTCTGGCTAAGGATCTGACTCTGGGGAATGGTTATTGTAGTTGAGCTGATTTCGTAATTCCTTCTAATTTGAGTAATTTGTAGACTGTCTCATATTAATTTATTCCTTGAGCTTTTCAATGAAATTCTAGACTTTGTTGAATTGTGTTACGAATTCTTTTATGATCTGATCGGTGATTAAAGGAAAGGTCAATTTAATATGTTAACCTGTGGAAACTGAATCTGATTGACTAAGTTGTCCCTTCAGGTGCAAGAATAAAATTCCACGTGCTTATCCATCTGCATGTGTTGTGCTTATCTCTTGATTAAATTTGCACGTTCTGGTAGATGCACTCTTAAGAGACTATGATTTAGTCCTTAAGACACTGGTGCGGAACGGAGCAAAAAACACGGTTCAAACCGCTCAAAAACGACGGTTCTGAACCGTCTCTTAAACGACCGTCGTTTTTTGTCACCAGTCTTAAACGACGGTTCGAAAACCGTCTTTTAAGATGCTATTAAACGACGATTTTAATCGAACCGTCTTTAAAAGATCTCGATCGCAAAAATAAGTGAATCCACCTAGATTAATTTTATAATCTCTGGGTGGTCTCTGGGATTCGAACCCGCGACACATGGTGAAGTCGCACGCGTGCATGCACTCCCTAACCACTATGCCACTGCATCAAACTTGTTTATTTTATGAACAAAACATATATATAGCATTTATAACTTAATATTTTAATAATAGGAATTCTAATTATTATTCAAACATATGTTCACTCCTATATAAATTATAATAAGTAGTGAATCATCGTAATATGTAAATAAGCATCGTATTATATACATACTAAAGCTAAATATTATAAGAATACATATATGTACATATAGTTACAATTAATGTTAATTATAAAAAAATGACTATAATTTACTAAAATATTTAATAAATGCTAATTATAAAATACAAATTTTTTAAAATTATATATACATATTATATCTCATACCTATTTTGTGAATTTTAACCATCATGTAAACTAATTTAAATATTTATTACTTTATACTATTTTTCAAACCTTGTTAATTTGTGTTTAAACATATTTTTAAAAAAGAGTTTTAAGAGACGGTTAGCGAAAAAACCGTCTTTTTTAAGCTTTAAAAATGACGGTTCTGTCGACACCGTCTTTTATAATGAAACGGCGACATAATAAACGATGGTTCACCAATAACCATCTTTTAAATTGATAGTATAAACGACGGTTCTCCTGCAACCGTATTAAAAGGTGTCTTACCGCCGGAAAAAAAAATGCTTTAAACGACGGTTTGACATCAACCGTCTTAAAAAGTCCCCCGCGCGCGCGGAAGGAGGTATTTAAGACGGTTATGTTGCAAACCGTCGTTTATTAGCCGTATTTTTTACTCTTTTTTCCACTAGTGAGAGAACTTTTGGAATTTGCCAATCTGTGTCTCAAATTAAATAAAGGGAATTGCAAGATCTATCAAACGTAAATAACTTGAACCCGGAGTTCCGTCTCTTCCATATCAAATTTCTTAATTTACTTCTTTTTGCATTTTTATTCGATTTAGTTTAATTAGCTTCACCAAAATAATCGACAACAACCCCCCACAGTTTCTAGGATTAGATTTACTCTTTTAGTCCCACGGTTCGATTCCCGGTTACTTTGCTATTTTTCTATATTACTACGACCGGGATTTTTGCAACCCGAAAGGCTTTTGATTTATTATTTTCTTGATTAATTTATTTAGTTTTTAGTATATCAAATTTCTTGTTTGCACATATCATCAAATCAGATGTGTCAAGGAGTTGGGCATGTTTGACGGGTCAAATCTGGATGATGCCTTGCTCCATAACACCAAATTCCTACAACACACAAATAGCCTAACCTCCACAAATAATGTCCTCTAATACGCCAGAATTTCCCTCTTCCCCCATAGTCTCACGAGAAACGCCAGCAAGTGGTACCATAGTCTGACCCCCAATACTATTTCCACATGGGAGGACATGGCACCCAAGTTCTATGACAAGTTCCTACCTCCAAGTCGCATTGCCGATATATACAACTTCAAATAACCCAGCTCGGAGAACATCTGTGAGCCTTGGGACAGATTCAAGGGGTTGCTGCGTACGTGTCCACACCACGGCCTCACCAAGGAACAACTATCTCAGTTGTTCTACAAAGGATTGGTCAACCAATGAAAGACGATGATCCTATCCTCCCTTGGTACAGACATACTGAAGAAACCTGGAGATCAATTCCTCAATGGAATTGAATCTCTTTGCGAAGAGATTAGAGATTGGGCCACAGGTGGATCCAGGGGTGGTACCGCTGGTCTATATCAAGTGGGCGAGGGAGACGCCAAATTTGAAAAATTAATGCAAAGTCATGAGCAGTTGTTGGAGAGCAATGCTCAAACATCCACGAAGTTTAGCGCTCTACAGAAGGTGGTGGAGCAAATAGCAATGAATAAACTTCCTCAGCAGACGAATGTGGTTAGTGCACGACCACACGCTCCGGGCCCGGACTTGCCAGACTTTCCGAATGCTGAGGAAGTCAACTATGTGAGTAACCAAGGGTATAAGAAGCCATGGTATTAGGGGAATCAACCCCCTCAGAACTTCCAAAATCAAGCCGGCTACCACGGAGGTCAGAGGCAATACTTCCAGGCTCCTTATGGAGGAGTCCCTTCAAACCGACCATCCCACCCTGCATCGTCATCAGAGGTTGAAATGGCTGAACTGCGCGACATGATGTCCACTCTGATGAACAAGACTCAAGACGCTCACAATGAGATCTCGACCATTCACAAAGAGCATAAAGCGTTGCAGTTGCAGTTGTAGCAACTTCTGGCACAACCACGACAACAAGGTCATCTCTCATCTCAAAAGTAAACCAATCTGAGGGAGCATGCGAATTCGGTCACCATCCTGTCAAAGATCTCGGATGACGCCAAGTAGCTAAAAAGGCTAAGTGTAGGGCGGTTCCTCCTCACGCATTCATATTCTTCACACAGGGGAGCCTCTCTTTTCCTTTAATCTCTTTCTTTTATTGCTTTTTATGTTGTTTTATTTGTTAATTGGTTCATGGTAAGTTTCTTCTACTTTTTGATAAGTTCTTTTCATAAAAAAAATCAAAATTTTCTTTTCCATCTTGAACACTAGGGACAGTGTTCCTGCCAAGTGTAGGGCATGGATCCCCCTTTAATAAAGTAAAATAAAATTAATTTTTGTTTACAATAATATGCATAAGTTGTGAGTTTTAGCAATGTGTTACTAAGCTTTTTGCGTGTTTTTGATTGGAATGCGATTAGGAATGAATAAATGCTTGTTCTCTCAAGAGATAAGCTTTCTAATGACTTATAGATTTCTATTTCTAACTTCTTGATTCTTTTTATTTAACATGAGTATATGATCTTTCTCCTAATTCTTTCCTTTATTTACTTCTGGGTATTATTTTCTTTCCTTTTTCAACTGTGAAAAGTCTTTTGGGTGAAAATCTTAAAAAGGGTTTTTGTGAAAAGAGAAAAAAAAGGAAAAAAATCTTCTTCCAAAGGGAAAGCATTATATTCCTTGAGGTTGCCTAAAGTGCCTCAGAATAAAAGCAAGAAACAAGAGTTTTTCCTTTTGTTTTTCTCCTAAATTCCATGTTCTTTAATGCAATAAAATCATGGTTGATTCAGAAACCCATGAAAAATAGGGCTGAAATATAAAAACCATTGATGAGGGTCTTGGCCACTTTCAGAAAAGGAGAGATTGCAAATCCCTTATGCAAAATAGCCCAAAAGTTTTCGATCGGTTTTGAAATTCTTTATTTTTATACCCATTAGTATGTTTTTGATAGATAAGGAAGATTAAGTGATACTTATGAAAAAGAATCAGACAGTTGGGAATATTTATCTAATTGTCATTCTAGAGTTTATCTGTTTTGTGCATAAGTAATTACTCCTTTCTAATCTAGTTTGGCTCGAGGACTAGCAAAAGGTAAGTGTAGGGCCTTGATAAGCCGCTGACTTATCATATTTTATGCATTAGATTTAGGAGTATATTAATCCAAATAAGGTTAAATAGATGTTATTTATGTTATATTATGCATTAAAGTATATTATTTGTACAAACTTATGTTTTGTGAGTTTTTATGCAAGGAACGAAATCCTAGGCAAAAATACAGGTGATGTCGGACATGAAGCCGGATGTCTCCTGCACGGCATAGGTCTGGAGCAGAAAAGGAGCCCTACTAGGTATGTTGCTGGGTACATCCTATCCGGCACATATGTGAAAAGTCGCCACGGTTGACCAAGCGGTGGCAGTTATTTACAGTTGACGGTTTGACCATTGCCGGGTATGGTGTTGAACGTATCCTGTCCAGCACAAGCAACATTTTGCGTGGCAGTTTTAACCGTTAACGGTTACGCATATTTAACACGTGGTGCCTGATGATTTTCACCTGGCATGCCACCCAACACAAGGAGTTTTTATTGCCTATAAATAGGCCGAAGGGCTGCACTTATTGACACATTCAAACACCCCTATACACTCCATTCACAACTCTATTTCTGCCTCCACTCCATTGTTGGTGTCCAAGGAAGCTTCTACGGATCCATCCACGCGAAGAAGAAGAAGATCTTGTCGGGTTAAGGTTATGACCATTTTCTTCTCCTCTTGTATTCTCTTCTTGTATTTGGGTGGATGGTGAAGTAGAATCCCTTGTTAGTTGTTGGTTAGGGATCAGTTTCTTCCTTGTAAACACTTTGATCATTCAATATATATAGTTATAAGTTTTACTAAGATTCAGATTTTCTTATAAGGCAGAATGAGATCGCAACTTGTTCTCCTATCCTCTAAATTCTACTCGAGGTTCAAAAGACAAGAGTGCTTTGGTTAAGGAGTCTTCTTTCAACCATTGTTAAATGTAGAGATGTAGATGGCAACACCAAAAGAGTTGAATTTACCTTATCCTTATTTGTTATTCAGTCGAATATTGACGAGATAGTTGTTGGGTTCGAATTTGGTAGTGAGTCCTTGTTTTCAACATTTGAGGCTAGGATAAAAATTCACATTTTCGTTCTTGCCGGATCGAATGTCGGGCTTAGTACGTCCGGCATCTTCAATGTCTTTGAATATGTCGTGCGTCACTATCCGGCGGGAAATTCGGCATGATCTAGTCCCAAACCGTACGTTTAGATAGGTTTTATTTAGTTTTCTTAGTTTAGAATTGATATTTACTTTTCCCCCTATTTTAGAATAGGCTATTACCAGGATTAGGACTGATTTTCTATTAAGTCTCTTGGGTTGGATACTCTCGGTCGTAGTCTACTCACACTGTACTCCGACGGGGATTTTTACTACCCGTATAGAGTTGTAGGTTTATTTATATTTACTTCTATCTTTCCATTATTTTTGTAGATCCTTTATCCCTACAATTATTCTGTTAGCAAATACCATATAAAACACTTAAACCTTCCTAAAACATTGATCAAAGTTATCACTCAATCCTTGATCAATCATTCAATTTCCTTTCTCATTTTCTGCACTTGAAACTTAGTTTCTAGGTTTCTAAGATGCACAATTGTTCTCCAACTCACTAATCCAACTGTTTCACTTACAATTGCTTATACTCATTTATTCTTACACATCTTGCACACTAATGCATTATTAACCACTGTCACACTTATACACTCTAGCTCATACCAAACCATCCAAAGGCATTCTACATTATATTTGCTACAGATTTTTGCTCATCTCAATCCATTTCTTATACTCTAGTTTTGGTGTGTTTAATTCACCCATTTACACTCGATTTCCTCCTAATCAACCTTAGGTTCTCTAACCTCATAACACCACCTAAAATACTTGGTTTCTACAAAAATTTTGCCATAGTGCCTCTACAATTCTAGCATGCCCAAATTTCCATTGTCTTCATCGCCTAATCCAAAACATTCCCAAATGCTCCATTTTCTCTTCCTAATAAATTCCAACTAACAAAATCCTTAGAGGATTCTACCAGCACACAAATTCCCCAAATCTCATCAACCACAATATAATGCAATAATCATAAATGACTTGGCTCCAATGCCCTTAAACCAAACAGCAATTCACCATTGCACTAAGCACAATTCACAATTCTCTCTTATATCAATCAAACACATTTATAGCACATATTTTGATTCATTTTTTTAATTACCCATCCTAAAATTCCAAAAGCATTAAGGCTAAACATTAAGGTAGGTTATTTACTATAAGCCCTCAAGTGCCTCTTTTCACTTTTTTCCTCTCTTCTTCTTATTCTATTCTTTCTCTTGTTTCTTGTTTAACAACCGGCCAAGGTGGGGGATTCTTGATAAGCTACATCCAATGCCCAAGGGAATACACAACAATCACTAAGTAGCACTTAAGCTCTAGGAATAACCTTTGAATGCAAGGAAGTGTTTAAGCACTAAAAAGGGAAATTACCTTTCAACTTCTAGATGGAGTATTCGGCAACCAAACAAGCAAGGCTCCAGCACTTTCTTGAAGATAAAACCGGCTAACATAAGGAGAAGAAGAGGGAGTTCAAAACCTGGAAATTTCGGTCACAAAATGGGGCTAGGAAGAAGGTGTTTTAAGCACTTTCTCTCCGTAAACCACACTAAAGATGGCCAAGCTCAATATGGGCTACTTCTTCCTTCAAGTGGAGCTCCACCCATGGAGTTCAACTTCAATGTTTGCAGATTTTAAGAGGTGGAAAAGAAGCTCTAGAACAAGGGGAGCAAGATGGTGTAATTTTTGTAGTGATTTAGCTTTATTTAAGCCTTGAACAAGGGAGAAGAAAGCTCCAGCTGGTTGGGGCTTGAAAAATCACCATTTCCAGAGAAATGGAGAATAGGGAGTCTTGGAGAAGGAGGAAAAAAATGTGAGAGAGAGATGGGAATGGGAGAGAGAGAAAGTAAAAGAAACTATGTACTTTATTTTACATTATTGCTTTTGTCTTTTTCTAACTAACAGAGAGTTAATTAATTGAGATAGGGGTGCTGAGTCACCCATAAAAACCGGAACCATTGTAGATATTATGGAGGGGCATTTTCATCTTTTTGTAAGAAACGCTTCTAAATTCCCGGTTGGCACTATTCATCAACCGGGCCCGTTTTCTAGACTTTTTTTGTTTTTGTTCATTTTAATGGTTCTTAGAACTTTATTAATATTTAATTATAGTTATATGATCGACTATAATTTATACAAGTCCATTAAACCACTTAAAGTCACATTTTCGGGTTTTTTTAAGATGCGCTTTAAGACTTCATTTGCGTTTTTAACCCACTATATGAATTCTTTTTCTTCAGGAATTGTTCCCACATGTTCTAAGTGTGTAACTAAGTCTTAGGAGTCCTTCTAGGACTCTAGTTAAGGTCATATGCTTCCTATAGTTGCTTAACACATGTTTTACGTTTTGTGCCTTTTAAGCGTTTTCTCTTTCTTTTGGTTTTCTTTCTTCACCAAAGTTCTTTAGGTATCATTAGGCCTCTAAAAATCATATTGATAAAATTTTCACTATTTTTAAGTCAGGGGTATTTCATATATAGATTGTCTATCATTTCCACCAATTTTACATCTCTTTTGGTTTTGAACATCAACAAATTTCCATTCTATACAAAACCTCTAGACCCTTGATTTTAATGTTAACCCGAGGAGATTCATCAATTGAAGGCTGCATGTAATTGTCCCTAGCAGCTGACATCTTGAACAAACACGGTCTCTTTTCTCCCGTCTCACATACGTGAGATCCGTGTGACCAGTTCACTGAATGATGTATTTCAAATTCAGGAGTTGCCCGAAACCTCTAAGAAGAATGTAACAAAAAATAGGTTTTTTAGAGCAGCAGAAACAGAGTTCTCTTCTTCTCTAGTCAAGCTTTAGTAGATGATTGACTAGCAGAAGAAGTATACTGCAACTGTTAAATTTTCCATCGAAAGTCATTTTTGAGCTGTCTCCACCGGCATAATAATCACAGTCACTATTTTCTATAGCATGACAATATAGGTGAAGGAGTTTTCTGAAAAGTTTCTAGACATGAATGAATTAGAAATTATATATCACTAGTTAATCCACAATCGTACATTACTAACACGTTTGTTTATATTGTCCAACAATATATAAAATTTGAAAGTAGTTACACTAATGAAATTTGGGGACGTAGTCTCATTGTAATAGCCCTATAGCGTGAAATGTATGCTCTACGGTTAGCCTCAGCCCTACCTTGTATCACTGTGGAGTCTTTGAAGTCTGAATCATCTTCATACTTGACAAGAATCCTAATTATTTCAATTATTTCTTCAAGGTCTAAGTAGTTCTGCATCATTTGGCGTACATCTACATCGGTTAGTATGTGGGCAACAGAGTTTGTATAGATCTTGGTCCATCCTAAGGTAAACAATCAAATAGACGTGCAGCTGAAGGTTATCAAACTGTGATTGCACAATTTGATTTAATGTCGATGTGAGATGGTTAATGCTTCTTGGATATTGTATGTCTGCATCGATCACTGCCCCACCCGGACCTCGTTCAAAACATGCCCTGTACTGCGTAACTGAGGTGTAATGGTTCACATGAATTGCAATAGGAATCGACATCCTAATGACATACAAAAAAATGAGTAACTTTAATAGCAAACATACAAATATAGTACACATACATCGAGCAAAAGGTTTAATCATCTACAATCAAAAACAATGTTTAATCAAAAAAACGTCTAATAGCCATACCCACTCCCACCACCCCTACCCCCTCTTATCACCACAACCCTCATCATCCCCACGGTAAGCTGCATCGTCCATGTGCTTACGGTGCACACCCTCCCCTCTAAGCCTGAGCCCTCTAGTGCGATGGCCCGTAACGTGCCACTCCATGCCGGTTGGAGCCTTGTTCGTGTTTCTATGTCTTGTAGGCGGTGTCAGTGTGCTAATGACATGAAGCCAGGCTAGGTCGAAGCACTCCTCTATCCTATCAGCCATCCAGGGGGCCATACCGTCAGGCCACCTCGAGTTGTTCTCCGGAGCCATGCTCAAGATCTTCGGAGCCAACTCATCCAAAATATGCAGTAAAGTAGCAATTTCACGTTAGTAAATTAAATAAAATTAGCAACAACAACACAATTCAATAAAAAGGATAAGTGGTAAATACGAAGAGCTGATCCTCTGGCCACGAACTAGGGCCACCGTCTGCACCTAGTGGACGCACCTGAAGGTGAGAACGAGCTTGGAACCAGCGAATGTAGCCCTGCTCCACATCTCACGGCATGTGAGCATGTGTCAGGGGAAACCACCACCTGGTGGGCCTAATCGTGTTGTTCCACATGAATGTCCCATAGTAGTATGTAGCCAAGTAAGTCTTCCCATGTCGAGGGCGATAGTGGCCGGTCGATTTGATAGGCTTAGGAGGGATGGTCTGGATGTACCCAAACTGTCTCAGACACCGTTCGGGCATATATGGCTCAACCACGTTCAAGTAGTGCAGGGTGTCGTAATACTAGGAGTGCCCCTCCGACACGGTACCACCAAAGTGGCCGAAAGATAACCACTCAACCTACATTTTGTTAAAGAAAAAAAACTAGAAATCCAAATTGTTAGCAATGTTTGATGGTACGACATTAAACAACTTCTTAAGACAATAACTAACAACTAGCTCATACCTTCATGGATGACATTGTGTCTATTCACCCCCTTACATAACATAGCCTCTCGTCGTCCATCACATTCTTCAAGTGATGGGGCCACTTCACCGTCATCGGGAGGCGTCATCCTACTCTGCATGCTGTTGGGGTCTGAACATAGGGAAGTACTCGTATACCCAGCACTGCAATAGTCTAATATAACCATTAAACATCACCCCTAGACAATTACTTTAAAATAATAACAAGACTCTTGTTATGAAGCTGCTACCTAAAAACAACGTTAAAACAACCAGAAAGCTGACTCCGCCCGTGAAGCGGTGCCGAGCTGGCGGTACAGGTATGCCAGTGTCACAGCTCCCCATGTGTATGTGTCCACCTTGCTGGGGTCACGGACAGGCTAGAAGGTTTGTGGCATGACTTGATCCCCGCCCTTATCGATCAAGAGCATGTTGCCCACCAGTTACCACAGGTAAGCCATCATCTCCCTATGAAGCATTACAAAACTGACCCCACAATATTCGCGTATGGATCTGTAGCGTACCTGGCTCTTGTCGAGGAACTTACAATCCAGCAACTCCTGCCTCAACTCTACCCTGAAAAGCTCTATAAGGTGGGGGATAAGAATGAGCAACGGGGGAGCCCCATCACCAACCAGGACGCCGGCCTCCTTCGGCATGTAAGAAATCGCTATGCTGTTGATAGGGATCTCCAAGATAAGGTAGACGTCATGGAGAGTAATAGTTATCTCTTCGAATGGCATATGAAAGGCGTTTGTGTCAGGCTTCCATCTCTCCACGAACGCAGAAAGAAGTGAAACCAGCAAGCTCTCCTGATGCTTCCCCGACGTGTTGTGGACGTGTTGTGGACCTAATAAGACTTGATAGTTTAGGAATAGGCGCGAGATAAATTTAAACTGGAAAACCCATTTTGATTGAGAATTTACACACACAAAATTCACTTAACTCCCTTGCCCCACACACAGACTCCCGGGATAGTTTCAACTTTACCCCTAAAGTCCTTAACCCTCTTCTGACTATCGGCCTACGGTTCACCGACCATTCCCCGACTTGTCGTTCTTTCAAATACCCAATGTATTGATACTCTAACCCAGTAGTATCTGGCTCACCAACTCTCTAGCACTTACACACACTCCTAAGTCTGATCCACACTTGTCCAGATTATCTCTATCTTTCCTCTCGTACAGGCTTACTTACATATGGAATAAATACAAGTATATATACATGGTTGTTAGGATGTAACTACTGTCCTATTAATCCCTAGACTTCTAGGAGTCAACTGCATCAGTGATTATTCACATAACAGCCACGCCAGACTTGCAAAGATTCTTCAACTTGATCTGGAGGCGTGGACTACGTGTCGCCTCATGGTTGGTCAAGTTGGCGGCAGCCCTCTTGATAGGTCGATCACCACTTGTGTGCCCCACTTGCCTGATTTTGTCTGGCTCATTAAATGCTCATAAATGCCCTCTTCAGAATTCATTACGGCTATGTAATGATGTTCATTTATAGCCTTGTTATCTTGTGCATTAATGAACTTATCCTTTTGTCGTGAGCTTGTTGTGAACAAGTTGCTTATGTGGATGTATGTGTCTTATCTGAATGTGTCGATCCTTTGCAGTCTTTTATTGTTTTTCATCTTCGAGCATGAGAGATATCTTCGTGTGGTGTTTAACTGGTTGCTTGTGCTAGAAGTCCTATGGAGCTCTCGTAGGTAGGTGCCCAACTGGTTGGGCATATGTCGTGGATTGAGCGCGCTTGTAACCTTGCGTGCTAAGCCACTCATTTACCTGTCTATCTGAATCATGAATCTTGACAAACGCATTAGATAGACAATACAAGGTTTGTTATCATCAAAACTAAAGGATCTTGTCTTAACAATTTCCCCCTTTTGGTGATGGCAACCTATATACTTATACGTACTTGGCAATTTAAAAATTAAGAGATTCCCCCTAAGAAGGATTCCCCCTGAGTTTATTAAGGGTTATAAGTATGAAAAAACTTTAACGAATGATAGCAATAAGTGACAGCTTTTATGCACAATAAGTGACAGCTTTTATGTTATACTATAACCAAAGTAGATAAAGTTTTCATTCAGATGATACATAATACAAGGACGATAGATATAGTCTCACAAGTACATATACTTTTCTTTCACCCTTTGCCATAGAGCAAAATATGGAGCAACTACACAACGTAAGATGTTGTAAAGGCCCTGACATTCCATAGAGTATAAACTACAAAACATGATCAAGATAATCTAGATGGAGTGACGTAGTTGAGTATCCCATTCATAATCTTCTAGGCTAAAAGGTTCATCCTCCAAAAAATAGACTTTGATCCAAGAGGATTTGGCTGTGGTAGGATTGATCAACGGTGATTCAGTTGTAGTGGAAAGGTCAGACTCACCAGAATCTGTTGTGAACTCCATGCAGTGTAGAGAACATGTATGTGATAGAGTGACACTTGAGGTGATAGACCAAGTTGTGAGTGAGTCGGAGTCTGGTTGAACATAGCTTTGGGCAACACACTTCTTTGGATATTTAGTGGTCGTGAACTTACGAATTGTGGAGTGCACCGTTTGTTCATTCGAACTGGATGAACTTTATGGAGTTTATGCCATTTTGTGATATGTGAAGGACGGAGTGTGAGTGGCGGATGGAGTAAGCAAGTTTTTATAGACACTTTGGATATGCTTAGCGATTGATCGGTGAGTGGTAATAAATGAGGTGCTACGTCTTGTGGGCTATGTTGTAGGCTTTTTAGGTGTCAAGGTCTGAGATTGGATTAGTGGAATGGATGGGACTAAATATCTCAGATCATTTTGTAATTTTTAATCAAGGAAGAAGCAGCCAATACAATAAATTATTTCAGAACCATCATAAGCATTCAAGTATACAAGAATCAGTTGCATTTTCATTGATATCAAAAGTTACTTTGAAACGGATCGTCAAAGGCAAAAGAAAACATTAATGGAAAAGAAAAATATAGTCCTAAGTCTAACTCTCACCGTTCACTCGTGTCTTTATAAGATAAAGAACTCTTAGGCTATGTGGGAGTCTATAAAATCTATTGCTCCTTGAACCATGTTATGAACACTTGGTTTAGAGGATACTGCCTACACAGCTTTGAGAGTAACTCTCACCCTCTTTAGAACATCTCTAGTTGAGGTATCTAGACTGGTCTTCGACCTGTCGTGGACCGGTGAAAGACTTCTTCTTCTCTTAAGTCCCGATGCTCTAACGATTGGGCGAGGCTCTGACTTAGAGTCTTCACTCTTGGTTGGCTTCTGAGCAACCACCAATTGATCTCCCTTTGTCTTGATTCCCATCTTGGACAACATCTTTGAGGAGATGTTGTCCTGATTAGTGCGCGCACACTCGTGGAACCTGTCGGTGTCCACTCCGTTTTGTTGTAGTGCCTTGGTCACTACTCCCCTAAGCACTAGACCTTGATTGACGTTGCGACTCCCCTCAATGGTGAGAAGAATCATTGCAGGAAGGTCAATTTTCTCTTTGGTCTTTAGTGCATAAAGCAAATCACATCTCTTGCATTGACGATGTGTGTGCGTTGGTTCCGTGGGGGTGATGTTATGGGTGAGAAAACTGAAGAGAACCCTGTCTGGCATGGACATCTCTGCTGCAGGGAAATTCTTCATTGTTGCTCCTTTGTTGAGCAGATTTACCATTTTTCCTCTACGGGTGTCTTAAATCATTCAAGTCGTCTCTTTAGGAGCGATCAGTCCTTCAGGCTCCAAGCTGAAAGTCTCAAAGATCCAAGACTTGGATATGTTGATGTCTACGCCTTGAACCTTCGAGATAATGTAGTCATCGTCATTATTGCTTTCGAAGGGTCCTAGCTGTCTCATGTGTTCTTTGAGCAGCTCTGTGTAGACAGGGAGAGGTTCCTGGAAGAAGTCTACCCATCCTTAGAACTCCAGCAGCTCTTGGATCTCTCCTAGACCCATTTTGTCCATTCTTTCTAGGTCCAGCGTCTTTGGCAAGACGGGATAGGACGTATCGTTTACATTCTTAGCCTTAATCAAGCCTACGTCCAGCTCTTTGAGCTTATTGATGCGCTTCAATGATTGTTGTGCTTTAGATGTGCCAACTGTCTTCTTGACATGAACGAGTTTGTCAAGCCCCTTAGTATGTGGGGAAGGGTGCATCTTTTCTTTGCTCCTGGCCTTCTCGGATTTCTTCGTTGTTTGACCGTTAGTAAAATTGGTAAGGATTTAGTATCGCTAGCACCTCTCTGACTAGTCTCGAGAGTTGTCGGGGATCTGTCAGCGACTGGTTCCCTAGATACATCGAAGAGCCTTGCTGCCTCCTCTGAGTCAAGCGTTGTTATGTCCTCTTCTTGATTTCTTTCTTCTGTTGCTGCCTCTTGGTGTGACTTTTCGTCACTTTGTACCTCTTCATCATCTATCTATTGAACGACAGCTTCAACGATCACTGAGGGAGTGGCCTCTTCGTCATCTGTGAAGTGCAACTTACGAGTTGCTCCTTCAGGTGTAGAGTGGGCTTTTTGTGGAGTTCATTGTTGAGTTTTGGCTCGTTTAGAGGCACGAGTTGCACGAGTTACACAACTCGTTGTAGAAGTGGAGAGGTCTTTATTTTTAGGGACCTTTGGATTTTTGCTTTCAAATGCTTGGTGGCGATTTTTGGAGTAGGAGAAAGCATATTGGGATTTTTGATAACAGTGGGAGTTGGGAGTATCTTGGGTTTGAGAATTTCTGCTTGGATGAGATGGTGAAGTTTATGCAGGTGGAAGCTTATATAGGTTACCTCTTTAAATTGCAACTCTCGTTCGTCTGTGACTCTGTGCACAAGTTGATCTTTTAGCTCTTTGGATAGGCGAGGAGGCGTTGATTCTCTATGTGGTGTTGTTGCCCACATGTCGGCCACTTGTGCTAACGAGGATTCCTTAAGTGCAGCCTTGTTCTTGGAGCAGAGAAAGGATTTTGGTGCCATGATTGATCAAAATATTTTCTAGAGTTTTATAACCTTTCGCTAGAGAAATCTTTAGAGATGCTGTGAGGCGAGGTTCTTTGCACTAATCTCACAAGAATGTTTGTAAGAGAGAAGAGAAAATTTCTTTAAGTGCTTAGAGAGATTAGAGAGAGTGAGGGCAATAGTGTGACAAGAGAGGAACTCTCGTCACCCTTTTATAGATATCGAGTAACGGTCCGCAACCGCTCCTTGTCTGCTCGCTGACATGTCCCAATGATACTATTCATAACGGGCAACGGTCGTGCCAGGCTGTCATCGATCATTGGCGATTTTCCCGTTTCTACCCGTTGAACTATCTCTAAACTAACCTCACTTTGTGGAAAATGACAAATCTATTTCAAATAGTCGTTTGACATAATTTCTATGCATTAAACTGATCGTTGACTACTGAACGACAATATAACAGGTGTTGCTCACATGTCGGTGACCGATCATGGGGAACAAAAGACAGTTTAATTGTGATTAATGAATATCATTCCAAGATCATGAACAATCTCAGTAAACCTTTCTCTACTTAGTGTCTTAGTAAAGATGTCAGCTAGTTGATTTTCAGTAGAAATATACTCTAAACCAACTAATTTTTTCACAACAATCTCTAAGAAAGTGATTTCTAATATCAATATGTTTGGTACGAGAATGATGCAAAGGATTTTTGGAAATAGAGATGGCACTTGTATTGTCACACATAATTGGTAATGTACCTGTTTTGATGCCATAATCACCAATATGTTGTTTAACCCATAGGAGTTGAGCACAGCAGCTTGCCGCAGCAATGTATTCAGATTTGGCTGTTGAAATGGCAACACTTTGTTGTTTCTTTGATCCCCATGCAATCAGACATGATCCAACAGAGAATGTTGTCCCTAAAGTGCTCTTTCTATCGGTGATAGATCCTCTATAGTCTGCATCTGAAAATCCTACAACGTTACAGTTAGTGAACTTAGGATAAAAGAGACCAAGATTCATGGTTCCTTTTGAGTAACACATGATTCTTTTTGCAGCTATGAGGTGACTTTCTCTTGGATCTGCTTGAAGCCCGGTACATAAGCAAACACTATACATAATGGCAGGTCTACTAGCAGTTAAATAAAGTAGAGAACCAATCATCTCTCTGTATGATCACTGGTCGACCGGTCGGTCACCAGTCGTGATGCCCATCTTGGTGCCAACTACCATTGGTGTGTCAAATGTTCTACATTCCTCCATTCCAAATCTTTTCAGCAAATCCTTTACATACTTCTCTTGGGATATGATAGTCCCTACATCATTTTGCTTGACTTGAAATCCTAGAAAGAACTTCAATTCTCCCATATCACTTACCTCAAATTCCTTTTTTATCAATGCTTCAAACTTTTTGCAATAATTCTCATCAGAGGCTCCAAAGATTATATCATCAACATATACTTGCACAATTAAGAACTCCCTCTTTTTGTTGTACATAAAAAAGGTTTTATCCTCTTTTCCTCTTTTGAATTTATTTTCCAAGAGATAGGAAGAAAGACGATCATACCATGATCTTGGAGCTTGTTTGAGCCCATAAAGAACTTTGTCGAGTTTAAGTACCATATCATTTCCTTTTTATGTCTCAAAACTAGGAGGTTGCTCAACATACACTTCCTCTTTGATGTACCTATTTAGGAAGGCACTTTTGATGTCAAGTTGGAAGAGTTTGATTTCTTTTTGTGTGTAGAAAATGCAATTAGTAATCTGATGGACTCCATCCTTGCTACTGGAGAAAAGGTTTCTTGGAATTCTATCCCTTCTTGTTGACGATATCCTTGAGCTACCAAACGAGCTTTATTCCTAACAACTTCTCCCATCTCATTCAGTTTGTTTCTAAAGACCTAGTTTGTGCCAAGTACCCCTTGATATGAAGGACGAGGCACAAGATGCCAGACTTTGCATCTTTCAAATAGGTTTAGTTCTTCTTGCATTGCATTGATCCAATCTTTGTCTCAAAGAGCTTCCTTGACGTTCTTGGGCTCGATTGGTGAGGCTATCGTTGAGAAGGCCAGAAGATCTCAAGGTTGTGCTCTTGTCTAAGTTCCTTTGGATATGTCTGATATAATATTCTCCAATGGATGATTTTTATACAAAGCACGATATTGATGAATGGTTGATGGAGATAGAGGATCCTCGACATCATTATTTCCTTCGTCGACCTATTGTTGACCTATCGCTGACCGTCGGGCAAGTTTTCTTCAGTCGGTGATTCATTTTTGGGATCATCTGTGTGATCCTGATCAACTAGATCAAATCCAAGTTTTTCATCTTCCTCAGATTGCTTGATGTTGAGTACGTCAGCATCATCAAAGACCACGTGCACACTTTCCTCCACCTTTAGTGTCCTTTTGTTGTATACTTTGTATGCCCGACTTCTTTCAGAGTATCCAAGGAAGATGGCCACATCACTTCTGGCATCAAACATTCCAAGCGAACTCTTTTCATTGTTGTGGATATAACATTTGCAACCGAAGGTCCTAAAGTGACTTATGTTTGGTTTTCTTCCCTCGATTAACTCATAGGGAGTTTTGTTGAGAATAGGTCGTATGAGCGTTCGATTTGTGATGTAGCATGCAGTTGCCACTAATTCTACCTAGAAGACCTGAGGAAGACTGCTCCCCAATAGCATGGCCCTGGCTACCTCTTGTAGTGTTCTGTTCTTACGCTGAACTACCCCATTTTGTTGAGGTGTTCTTGGTGCTAAATATAAGTGATTAATCCCATGTTGTTTACACATATCCATGAATTGTCGATTCTCAAACTCTGACCCGTGATCAGACTGAAGAGCTTTGATTTTGTGGTTGAGTTGTACTTAGACTTTTCCTGCAAAGACTTGGAATTTCTCAAAGACTTCGTCTTTGGAAGCAATGAAGAGTTTCCAAACAAATGTGAGTAATCATCATCAATCACAAACACATACCAATTTCCTCCAAAACTATTGATTTTCATAGGTCCGCGTAGTCCATGTGATGTGAAGTAATTCAAGTGGCTTGGATGTACTAACTAAGTTCTTTGATTTGAAAGAAGTCTTAGTTTGCTTGCTTCTAACACATGTATCACAAAGATTGGTCTTAGATTTCTTAATCTCAGGAAGACCTCTTACCAACTATTTCTTGACAAGTTTCTTTAACAAGGAAAGTGCTAACATACCCTAGTCTTTTGTGCCATAGTGTAGAGTCATCTATTGAAGCAGTCAAGCATGGAAGATTAGGACTGTCATATCCTCTAAACTAGTTACAAAAACATTTTTCCACCTTTTTACCTTTAACAACTCTTTGTCATTGTTCTGACTTACTATACTACAATGTGTAGGATAGAAGTGAACTGAATTACCTTTGTCACAAATTTAAGAAACATTAAGCAACTTGAATTTTAAACCATGAACTAGATTTACACTATCTATGACACAATCAGATGTAATACCAACCTTACCTACACCGATGATTTTTCCTTTCTTGTTATCGCCAAAGGAGACGGTTCCTTGGCTTCCTGGTTCGAGTGAGAAGAACTTCTTTTTGTCTCCTGTCATGTGTTTAAAGCACCCACTGTCGATGTACCAGTAGAGGTTCCATTCTCACTCAATTATGCACTTAACACTTAGTGGTGTGGGTTAGGGTCCATAGAAAGTTGGACCTATATCTTCCCTTAAATGTTCTGAGATCATTTTTGACTACCCATTTAGTCCTATGTTCTTGAGTTGCCAATGTCTCATAAGCACGTTTTATAGCAATTGATTCATGATGACCAGGTTGTTTGCATAAGCTGCAGACATCTCTACGACTGGTCTCTGACAGGTATCCTACCCGTCATTTGCTTCTCATCATGGTGTCTTAGAAATAGCATCTATCTAGAATATTTTTCTTTGATGGTAGCTAGTTTCTTTTCGTTTACGTTAAGCACAACAATCAATTCATCGATTTCAGGTTGTTTTTCATGCTAAATTTTTCATGAACTGAGAGAATTTCACTATAATCACTTTGTAATTTCATGAGCGCCCTCATGAGATTATCTACCTTGCTTTTATCCAAGATTTTCCTCAATTTTTCATTTTCTTCCATAATTTCATCGTTTTCAGTTTCTAATGCATCTAGGTGATCAACTAATGTAGAAGAAAACTTTCTAAGTCCTAGAAGTTCAGCCTTTGAATTCTCCTTCTAAGTTTAGAATAGTTTACCTGATGTTGTTGTTTTCTGATTCTGATTCTGAGACATCATTGTCTTGTGCCATCAAGAACACTTCTTCAGGCATAGGTGAGCCTTCTCATCTTTTAAGATGTCACTGTCTGAGGTTTGATTGCTATCACTCCCGTCAGAATCTCCCCATGCGGCAACGAAGCTTCCTTTCTTGGTCCTTTGTTGAATGATCGTCGGACAGGCCTTATGAACCTGTCATTGTCCTCTCGTGATCATTGAGGACAGTCTTTGATATGATGTCCACGTTTTGAACACCCAAAACACTTGTCATTGTTTTTCTTTTAATCATCCGACTCCTTGGACTCCTTGCATTTCCTCATTTTATTTCTTATGAACTTTAGAACGTACCTCTTAGCATAGAGGACCATTTTATCATTGTCATATCCTGACTCGGATCTTTCATTTTCAGCTACTTGAAGGGCTATGCCTTTTTCTCTATCTCTTGATGAGCTCTCTGAATTTTTATGTTGTAGTTTTAACTCAAAGCCATTAGAGATCCTAACATGTCTGTCGGACATCTTGGAGAGATCATGTACTTCTTGCATGGCATTGACTTTGCTGTAAAGGAGGCAGGAGAGATCTGAGAAACTTCCGAATTTGATCCTCGTTAGAGATGGTTCTTCCAAGCCCCAACATTTTGTTGATCAGCTTAGTGAACCTTGTATGCATTTCAGAAATGCTCTCCTTTTCTTCCTTCTTGAATAGCTCCTAATGAGTGAGTAGCAACTTGATGCAAGTCTTTTTTATCTCATCATTCCTTCATAAGTGACCTCAAGAGTTTTCCAAATCTCTTGAGCTGTTTTAGCTTAAACAATCTTGGAGTATTGCTCAGGTAGTAGTGCACAGTGAAGTATTCTTACGGCTCGAGCGTTGAATACCAGCTTCTTGATTTGATCATCCATCATGCTATCGATAGATATGTCTTGTCCTTGAGTATTCTAGGAGGTGTACTCTCTATGTGTTATCACCCCCACATCCTTGGATCATCAGACTTGATATGAAACTCCATCTTATTCTTCCAGTTAGTGTAGTTGTCTCCATTGAAGAGTGGTGGTCGATTTGGTGCAGAACCTTCTTCTGCTGCTAGAATGCTTGCATGAGACATCTTAATCGCCTTCCAAAGTAGTTAGCTTTCTAGAAGAGACCCGCTTGATACCAATTGAAACCTGTAAGCTCTCCCTGATGCGTCCCCGACGTGTTGTGGACGTTATATAGACTTGATATTTGAGGAATAGACACGAGATAAATTTAAACTGAAAACCCATTTCGATTGAGAATTTACACACACAAAATTCACTCAATATCCCTTGCCCCACACACGGACTCCCGGGACAGTTTCAACTTTACCCCTAAAGTCCTTAACCCTCTCCTGACTATCGGCCTACAGTTCACCGATTGTTCCCCGACCTATCATTCTATCAAATGCCCAATGTATTGATACTCTAACCCAGTCCTATCTGGCTTACCAACTCTCTAGCACTTACACACACTCCTAAGTCTGATCCACACTTGCCCAGATTATCTCTATCTTTTCTCTCGTACAGGCTTACTTACATATGGAATAAATGCAAGTATATATACACAGTTTTCGGATGTAACTACCGTCCTATTAATCCCTAGACTTCTAGGAGTGGACTACAGCTTTGATTATTCACATAACAGCCACACCAAACTGCAGAGATTCTTCAACTTGATCTGGAGGCGTGGACTACGTGTAGCCTCATGGTTGGTCAAGTTGGCGGCAGCCTCTTGATAGCTCGATCACCATTTGTGTGCCCCACTTGCCTGATTCTGTCTGGCTCATTAAATGCTCATAAATGCCCTCTCAGAATTCATTACAGCTATGTAATGATGTTCATTTATATCCTTGTTATCTTGTGCATTAATGAACTTCTCCTTTTGTCGTGAGCTTGTCGTGAAACAGTTGCTTATGTGGATGTATGTGTCTTATCTAAATGTGTCGATCCTTTACAGTCTTTTTTCTTCATTTTACAGCTTTAAGCATGAGAGATATCTCATGCGGTGTCTGACTAGTTGTCTGTGCTAGAAGTCATATGGAGCTCTCACAGACAGGTGCCCGGCTAGTTGGGCACATGTCTTGGATTGAGCGCGCTTGCAACATTGCGTGCTTAGCCACTCATTTACCTGTCTGTCTGAATCATGAATCTTGACAACATTAGATAGACAATACAAGGTTTGCTATCGTCAAAACTAAAGGATCTTGTCTTAACAAGAGCGCAAGTTCAAACCACTCATGCGCTATGGCGGTCAGATGACTAAGTCCAAAATCATAGACCGCATCTCAAGACTCTTTGTGTCTCAGCGTCACCGGAGTCCACAGCTCCAATAACTTCACCTTAGACTTGAAATTAAGGCATCCCTTCTCCTGTTGAATATTTAAACATGTCACAACTATATGAATTTCCTAATCGAAATATTTTTATAAGTCAATTATAAAACGAGAAACATACCTCTCCCTGCCACGCTTCGAGTGCGATGTGACCACCAAAGTTGGGGATCAGACTGGTAATCTTGGGGCCTCTGGGCATAGAGTCTGTCCTAGCAACCAAACCTCTGGTGCTGGCATCTGCACCACATCCTCTGGTTGGGACCTACATGCAGGGGATAGACGTCTACCCTCATCCTAAGGACTGATTGATCGGGCCCTCGTCATCAGGGTCTGGCTAGACGCTCCTGCAGCTGTAGGCCAAGCGGGACTATCAGTGCGCACGACCAACATCCCATCGCCAACCACCGAGTTGGCATCCACCATATGCTGCTCCTACTGTTTCTCCCGTTCCACCCTAGCGCGCCTCTTCTCCTCCAACTCGCGTATATGCTCGTTTGTCCTATGCCTCCTGGCCTATGCATTGGAGCACTGTGACGCCTTCTCTCTGCCGCAGCCGGGTTAGCAGTGCTCATAGGGGCCCACGATGAACTCTCACCAGGCTCCGATGTCCTCCTACCCCGACCAAACAAACCAATACTTGCCATTGCCCTTACCCGCCATCTACTATTACCGTAAAAGTTAGTTAAACTACATTTATAGTTGTCATGGGTCGAGGTTTGTCAATACTGGTCATACAAATACTAATTATCGTTGTTCAATGTCAATAACATGTAAACATTCAAAAACATGTATAATAAGTCAAAAAAGATGTTAATAGACCCACAGATTGTCTAAAACAGGTAATTATGTTAGAAAAACAGTCAAAAAACGCATTTAGCTGGCTCAAGCCTGCGCCCGCACGCCTCACACCGCCGCTTCGCCCAGGCACCCATCTTCATCCGCACGCCCGCACGCCTGCCTTTGTTCACATACCAGCACGCCCGCCTTCGTCCGCGCTCCCGCATCCATCCCCGTGCATGTGTCTGCTGATTCTACCACCCTCACTTCCGATTTCAAACTTTTTTCACTAAGTTTGCTACTTTTGCTCCTATATTATGCTAAAAATTGTAAAATTATGACAGAAAAGAACTTGGTTTAGCAAATCTGAACTACAAAAACGTGGACTCGTGCACCGGCTATCCTCCCGCTCCCGCTCTTGCTATTGGTCAAAGAGAAGTTAGAGAGAAATGTAGAGAGAGAGATGAAGAATTTGAGAATTTTATATTGTGGAGAGATAGAAGAGGGTAAGGGTATATATTGAAGAATCTGAGGGAAGGGCAAAATGATAAGGTTTTTCTAGATTCTGACTGAGTGAAATAAAACACACTGAGCATACGAGTTCCGTATTTTTAGGTATCTTGTAAACAAAATATATTATTTTATTAACTAAGAAACTCTCATATCTACAATATAAGAGTTTCTTAGTATTCTCTCTCCTCTCCCAAACTATTTTTTCTTTAGCTTTCTATTAGAACTTTTTATTTTTTTTATTATCATTGAAGTGTTTGTAGCAAATCATATTGATTTACAGAACGTTCCTTAAATAAGGAACGATGAGAGAAATAAGAGGGATTCCCCCCAGTGCAATGATTTTTAGTTTTCTTACTTACACATAAGAGTGGAATCCACACCATTGTAGATGCTCTATAAATTCAATTTAGGATGACACTTGTGTGGTTCGTTTCTATGATGATGTCCCTTATTCTTCCACTTCCTTCATCTAATTTAATACTTATTGGCATATTTGGACTACCGTCTCTTCCCCATTTTAGGTTTAAATTTGTCTGGACAAACTTTAAGCTTGAGGCATCACAATTGTTGATAGATGTTGGCTTGATGATGTTTTTCAAATGCTAGCGGAAATCATTCCTCACTTTAGGTTTCAATATTAGATCTAGTGATTTACATGCAATTGGCTCGGAATTTCTATCAAATACATTTCTTTTCACATAACATCTACAAATGAATATCCTGTTAGACATGCGTAGAAGATCCAAAGACCGCATCACTCTGGCGTACATGTTGTACAAGCTTTTGATTGAACATTACAGGATGATTCTTACAAACCCAAGTTGAGACAGTACTAAGTTCATATCTAATATCAAGTTCATTATCTAGTGTATTATAATAGTAGAAGTCCAACCACAATACTAGTGAAATACCCCTATATTTTGAGTTAGGAATTTTATATTATTAGGTCGTTACAATTGGGTATAATTTTATAGTTGTTCGATATTGGGTAATTACATTAACCCGAAGTTAGAAAAAAATTAGTGGACCCAGGGAAGCTAAACTAATTATTTTACTCACCTCTTCTAACTAATTTTATTATGTTCTTTCCTTTCCCAAACTAATCTGTACGGACATTCTTATCTTCTTCTAAAACAATTACGTTCATTTTTATCTTCTTCTGAATTAGTTATCTTATTTTACTTCTTATCTTCACCCAAATTAATTATTCTACTACTTATTTCTTCTAATTAATTACTCCATAATAATTTATCTCTTCCTTTAAAACTAATTATTTTATTATCTTCCGCCTTTCTTTTAAGGGAATTATTCTATTTAAACCCCACCCTACTTCCATCTTCCTCACCAATAATCGTGACGTGTTACGTTCTTCCCCTCCCAACTCCATATTTCATCCCCTTCCTCTGTTTTCTTCGAGCTCTCTTCCTTGGTGCAAATTTAGAGCCTCTGGAAGGGTAAGGTTACTACATGGTTAAGGGTAAGATGTCATCTATTTCTAGTTGTGAATTGGTGAGTTTCTGAATGGTGATTTTGTTTGTAATCTTAGATCCCGAATTCGTTGACGGAAGATATTTGTGAATTTGTCTGAGCCTTTCTGGTGTGGAGTGTGAGACCAGGTAAATTCATATGCTCATAATTGATTGAATGTGTGGAATGTTGTGGATTTATTCTTAATTTTGAAACCTTTATTTGAGAATATGCAATTTGGAATCATTCCCTCGAGCCATTGTGAATTAGAGTTTATGATAATACAACTTGAGGAACAGATTATCGATATGGGAGACTTTCACTAGAACGACTGCATTATTGGTACCGTTGGTACTCCGTGTAAATTTGTTGGTACCTTGGTACTCCGTGTAACTTGTTGGTACTTTGTAGCCCATGTATATATTTATTTGTGTTGGGAACAGTGAAACACAGTTAAGCTCTATGATCTACTCTATCTAGTCAGAGACTGGTGGGGTGTGCACACTTAAGGACTTAGGGTGAGGTGGTATTCTTATTATTGCGGCCCCGTATTGGGTGTTCGTCCATGTAAAAATTATGATTGGTTACTGGTGGAAGCTCCTCTAATTATTCATGGATAGTGATTGCTGGATAATGGTTTTGGATTGTTGGATGATTTTATTGTTTGTTTAATGGTTCCAAAGGTTTTCAAATTATATTTTACACTATGAGGTAGAATTTACTCAGTTACACTGATTTGTACGGTCCTTTCTTATTTGTATATATGTTTTTTTGATCGCAGGTATGGATGACTAAGACTTGGGGTTGAGATCGTGTTGCCACATTGATGATAGGAATCCTTGTTATGTCGAGATGGTATTGTTTAACATACATTGTTTGGATTTGAATTTCATAATGTTTTGTGTTGAAAGATGAGGATTAGCCTTAGCACTCAAGTGGTTAAGTGTGGCGTTAATGCCTCGGATTTAATTTATGTTCCACTGTTATTTAACTTTATGCTACAATTTGAACACGCAAAGATTATGGATTAATGAATGTTGCTAATGATGTATATTGGTAATCTTGGTATACGCTTTTAAAAGGAGGATGATTTAACTAAGTTTTTGAAGTTTTGGCTTTGTTCGAACATATGTCCGAACATACATGTTCAGACAGGCCCTGAGTGTTTACTGATCTTCGCTGTTTTGTGGTGTCTAAACATCTGTCCGAACTTGCATGTTCAAATAGCATACGAGGAGATGTCTAGCTTGTAAGTCTCGGTATTGGTCTGAATTACATGTCTGAACCAATGTTCCGACCACGTACGACTGTTTTATTGGAACTTGTGTCCGAACTTAGGCGTTCGGACACATGTTCAGACTTCGTGGTTTTTTACTCTCGACTTGTGTCCGAACTTCAATGTGCGAACACAAGTTCAGACACTTTGGTCTTGTTAAACTTTCAACTCTTGACTTGTGTCCGAACATCGATGTCTGACACAAGTTCAGACGTATTGCCTTGATCTCTCAGACCTTGTCCGAACATCCAGGTTCGGACATAAGATTGGACAGATCATTAAATCTCAGTTTTAAGACTCGTTTGAGATCTGTTTTAGTTCTCGTTTACGGCGTTAGACTCGTGTCGATCTGTACTTTATAATGAGGTAAAATCTAGGGTGTTACAACTTGATTGCTTAAACAATTTCTCTCATCATATAAGGATGGGGATTGACTCCCTACCTTCTACTTTTGTTCTTTTTATTATGGCTTCACCCTCTGTAATGCATTACACTTTTGCTTCTTTTAAGTATCATCATATTTTTTGTATCTTGGGCACAAAGTTAATAAAATCCCTATGCTTAACTTTGAAACTTATCTTAATAATTTCTTGTTTATTGAAAAAATAATTGTGAACATAAGAAAATGTTTGTCATATATGTTTATCAATAAATCTATCACCTAAAATTTTGGCTTTGTATTTAAGATATTAGTAACTCTTTTTTTCATAAACGGGAAACCTTATCATTATCTCCAAACAATACAGTTGGTTGTTAGATGGTAATGACATCAGTGAAACCTATACCAAGCCCTGACCCATGGAAATTTTCACAAAAATGTCGTTTTCAGGAAAAAAATTACCCCAAGTGGTATTTTTCAAGAAATTATGCAGATGTGCTAAACAGTGTCAAAGAAGCATCCTTATTGTAGGGCGGTCTCTCAAAAGTTGCCCTGGGCTGAGGCGGTTTTAGGCTTTTTTTGCTAGAAATCGCCCCGAACTGAGGCGGCTTCAGGCATTTTCTGCTAGGGAAACCGCCCTACAGGACGGCTACTTCTTTCCCACCGTTTGGTACATCTGTGTAATTTTCTGGAAAAATAACCACCGCGGGTAATTTTTCACTAAAACAACATTTTTGCGAAAATTTCCCCAAATCTACATGTGAGAAAGAAAATCATAACTGTCAAAATATAAAACGAGCTCATCCGGCTCTTGAAACATGGACTAACCATACCAACAAAGGCAATAACCAAATCTAGATAAGATACAACTCTAAACGTAGATAGGTGAACTAGAGAACCTAAATGTAAAAACAACATTATTAGAAGACACACTTAACAATACAAGCCAAACAGAGCAATGAGGACATTATCTAGAGAACTTGTGGCATGTCGGGATCCCACATGGCAGAGCTTTATTCCATAACCACCTCCACCAATAGGAATCGGACTACAACCGCCAGCCTGCAGAAATGCCGAAGATAACCACCACACCCGCTCTATTACAGGAACACCGCCACCGGTACCCCTACCTCCACCGTCGGACACAAGATCCAGGAGCTATGGTTCTTTTTCTTTTCTTTTCCGCCCAATATTATCCCCAATAATCAATCAGGCAGTCTGATTATTCCCCGGTCTAGCATCAATACCATTTGGAGTTGGAGATGGTGGTGATGGGATCAACGATAGTGCTGATGGTAGGTACGGTTGAAAATAGGTAGAGGGAGATGCTAGAAGGAGCAGATAAGCTTTTGAATCCATCACCATTATTCCAACACACTTGAATCCACCAACATGCAACATTGTACTTCGCTACCTTATGATCACCAAGATGCACTCCACGGTTTATGTGAGCTTACATAGTAAAAACATCAACATACAAAAGAAAAGAAACCAATAACAAAACATAACCACCAAGCAAATAGTAGGTAGAACACTAATGGAAACCAAAGATGCAAACATCAGAATCAGGATTCCAGTCTGTCTACACTTTTTCTTTTGGCAGCTGCAAAGATGAAATTATAGCTAGGTTTTGTTTTTTGCCAGAAGCATGGAGGAAGAAGGAGAACGTGGAAATCTGGAGCGGCTACATCTTTCTAGGTTACAGGGGTGGCTATCTGTTGGGGTAAAACCTAACGGCAAGTGTACCGGTCAATTCTAGCAAGTTTTAATAGAGAGTATTCCCTAAGTATCAAACCAGAGGAGGCGATGTCTAGTTTAAATCTTTATTAAACGGAAAAGAATAAAAAGACTAAATAACAAATTAAAACAGGAAATTGGGGGTTTGATTTGATGACAAATAAAAACTGTAATAGATTGTAAAACAGTAAAAAGCAAGAAAATAATTGTTGTGAAACTGATTGGGAAAGGGATCCCGGTTTACTACTTCTCCCTAAACTCTTGTTCCTATCCCTAAGTGATTTCCAAGACAATTCTGAGTAAAACCCTAGAACAAAGATAATTCACCTCCGGTCTCCCGCTTAGCAAATTCTAGTTAGCAAAGACCGAATTCTAACTCTCGTTACGAACCCACTGTTTACTAACCGCCTTAAGAACAGTCTAGATTATCGGTCAATTAGTAATTTAGAGGAATTACCGTCTCTAAACTAACCGGTTATTTTCCTGTAATCAATTGAAAGCCGCAGTCGTCACATATAAGCTAACAAAATACTAATCTTTATAATTGGCCAGATTATAACGATTAAAGAAATTAAGCAAGGAAAATAACTTTACTCAATAGAATTGCATTAAATCAAAAAGGTACAGGAATAGTCAATTTAGGGGTACAAAGCAAACCGGAATCTAAAGGAACTACTCAGCGATTGACATGGTTACAATAAGCAAAACTGTAATGAGTAATAATAAAGAACAAGAAGAAACTCTGTTCTGAGACTTCCGGTGAAGTCTCTGTGATGAATCTCTTTCTCTGCTCTACTCCAGGCTCCCAATCAGAATCAATCTCAAACTAAGCTAATCTCTCTGTGTTGTATCATGACTAATTGTGGTGTGTGTAGGCATATCTCTAACGTTGGCAGGACCTCCCCTTTTATAACAATTGATTCTATCTTTTAATCTCTAAACACGGCGGCTAGATAAAGATAGAATAATGAAATTCCGTTATTTCCGAAACAAATCTCTGGCGCTCCGCTTGTATTGGTCCAGGTTTGCAAACAGTACGCAAACCCGGACCACCAATAAAACTAGTCAGAGGTTCTTCGATGAGATGGTCCGGGTTTACAAAGTCGGATACAAACCCGAACCCTCATTAAATCACGGCAGTAATTGGTAAAATTCAGTCTTTGACTCTGGTTTGACTTCCACTTGTTGCCTCAACCTCTAACATCTTCATTTAAGCATTTTGTTGAGCATTTTATCCTGAAAACATATCAAATTGATCATTGGAGACAAATATAACAATAAAGTGTAAATAAAGCATTAAGGAAGGAATATAAAGTCATAATGTAGACAATTAAGCATGAATAAGCCTAGTAAACTTAGACAAATTCCTGACTTATCACTATCAACTAGTTTAACTGGTGTATTGGAATAGGCCCACAATTTTAGAATTCTTTTTTATTATTTTATAAAATTTTTTCTAGAGAGAGAAAAAAGTGTACAATCAAATCATCAATAATAAATTATATTTTAACATTATTAAACTTTAAAAACATGAATAAGTAAAAATTTTATTTATCAGTACATTTTCTCTTAGTTAAAAAATACTTATTAATGACTTTTTAAAGTGACTAATATATCATTTTTTAGTTTGTAGCAGTAGTTTATCAATATTTTTGATATTCAACACCATATAGAATTTATAAATATAAAAATGTGACACTAGTGAGATAAAAATTTATACATTATATTAAAATTAATTTATATGGTGTCTCATTTAACCATTTAGCACAAGGCCCCTGTAACGACAAAGACGTCCCTCTGGATTACAATTGGCTTAAGGCTTTTTAAGCTATTAGCTACAATATATGTTGCTATCTCTATCTCAACTTACATTAAGTAGCTAAATCAGTATATATATTCAGTACTCTTGTTCTTTTTATTTACTCGATGATTTTGTAAGAAAGATACATCAAATATATTTCAGAGTAAATTACTCAGAACCCTCTTTAGGTTTTCGGATAATACAATGAACCCCCTTGTGTTTATCATAATTATTAGTAACCACCTTGAGGTTAAGATATCTTTGACTACGAGCCCCCGAGCTATAACTCTGTTATCAGAAAGTAAACTACGTGTTGACCTGACAGCTTAATCACATTAATAATGTCAGGCTGGACAATAAAGTTACTTAATCAACATCGTCTAGCTCTTCCTTATTCCACTTCAGATGCACTTTCGAGGTAGGACTCACGTTATTAGGAAAATAACAATGCTGATTAAGCAGTGTTTTTTTCCAGTATGTGTAACACCCCTACCATTAATACAATGATTACCGTCCAATCTCTTACACTTTCAGATACACGCAGCGGATACATACCTACATAATGAGGGTGATACAATGTCGTTAGTCACCCACGTGACTAACAAGGCTACTGCTACTACATACAGCATCGGTCTGATGGACCGGAATCCCGAGTATTACATATCTACCATACACACTTCATATACCAATACATGCTACAATCTTCCATTCGATACAATACTCAAATACAATACAACATAACCACATACCGAGTTTACTAAGATCCTTATACAAGTATACTACCTCTTCCAAGTTCATACGTACTCCTACGAGACTACTTACTACCCGTTCCTCAACAAACTACTTGCTTCTAAATTACAAGGGTGTGCCTCCGGTCTCTTATCTTGACTATATTCGCTTCGGTACCTGCACACTAAAAACGTTCCCCCGAAGGGGTCAGCTTTCGCCGAGCATGATAACCGCATACCCCGCGTACTAGTGAGGGTACGCCGACCACTTGGTCGAATACATGCGTTGATTTTCATTCAACATACATGCATACATGCTCTTATACAATAATTACAATACCATTACTCAAGACATACACGCATACATACCTTCATTACATACACGAAGTACACATAAACCACCCAATACATACTTACCTTTTTCTCGAACTACACATACACATTACATGCACAATATACAATATTTTGTTAGCTTCATTGGTCCCCCGGGTTAATCGTGTGGAGATTACTCTTATACTCGTTACTTCATACATACACATACATACTCATACTCATCATACTTACGGATCCATACTTACTTACTCTAACTCATGTTAAGAATCGTCGGACCTCCGGCCCTGGGGTACTCCGTCCCACCTCCGGATTACTTGACTCACCAATCCATCCGGGATGCTACCCATTTAAGGGATTTGGGCCGCGACCAGTTTTGAGAGTCAGGAATTGCAGGCCACCCTCTGTGACTCTCCGCATCCTCACGCGTTGGCCGAAGCTATATCGGACTACTACTCATTCCGGTTTACTCACTTAAGTTAGGAGTTAGGTAGTTAGGAATTAGCAGAAGTCATTCATACAAGCCACATACACAATTACTATGCTCAATACCCATTTATACAACATAGGATGCAATACTTAAGTACAATACAAGATTCGAATACAAGTCATCATCATTCATATATTTCATGAATTATACAAACTATTGTTCAAGACAAATATCAAGAACAATGTAACAAGCACGAGTAAGTGCAATATAATCCGATTCATGCATTTATCTTATTAGGTGATCAAATAAGCACACAAATCGGGGTAACCAGATTAGGACAGGGCATGAAGAAATCATACCTTTCACCGTGTACTTGTATCCCCAACGTTCCTCCGGTGCTCACAAATCAAATCCTATTATATATACATACAGTTGAATGATTAATCTATCTATCATTAACTTAACCCGATTACTCTTACGTTTACTAATCCATACTTACTAAGTCTTGCATTACAATACTTACATTTTTATTTACTTACTCCTAATTACTTAACATGGTTTACTTACCTATATATGCACGTATGTATAGGTGGGTATCATATACATATAATATATATATATATAACTATTATTTAATTTAGTTACATTAAAAATTTTTTTTTTTTGTATGACTCGACCGAACTTGCAAGTCCGGTCGCAAGTTCGGTCCAAGTTAGTAAGGAATTACGCTGGAGAATTACAGGGCCGACCGACCTTGCAAGTCCGGTCCCAAGGTTGGTCCATTCCAGTAAGTTTCGTATGTGAAAATTTTTAGCCCGACCGACCTTGCAAGTCCGGTCGCAAGTCGGTCCATTCAAGTAGCTTACTCGACGGAAATTTTTCTGGCCGACCCGAACTTGCAAGTCCGGTCCGCAAGTTCGGTCCTTCCAGAAGGTTACTGACGGGAGAATTTTTCTGGTCCGACCGAACTTGCAAGTCCGGTCGCAAGTTCGGTCCATTCCAGAAGCATTCCCGTCTTTGTAAATCTGGGCTCGACCGAACTTGCAAGTCCGGTCGCAAGTTCGGTCCGGCCCAGTATTTGCATTTTTGTTTCTGTTTTCAGTCCTCTCTTTAACCCATTACCTCCCCATTGTTCCTACACTTAATCCCACATGTTTTACCACTAAATAAACCTCTTAATACACCTTAGTTCATCCCATCAATTCCTTACTCATTCCTAAATCCACATACACAATTTCTCTCACTTTCTTTCAACACTTACAATAGTTTTTCTTTCCTCTTATGCTATAGATTTTGTTGCAACTTCTACCATTCAATACTTTCTCTACCAATGTCACTTCTAGCATCCCAAATACATTTCCAAGCCATTACATTACCTACACCCAAGTCCAACACTCTTCTTACGATTCTTGCACACTACTCTTTCCTAGTTCCACAACCCACTTGATACCTCTTTGCTACAGGTTTTGGTTTCCATTATCATGCTACAGATTTATCACTCACTTCTAACCTCCATTACTTCCTCAACTAATGCTACTCCTAGCATCCAAATACATTACTCATAACCTAATTCCATCCCATTTACAACCTCATATCCAAATCTGTTACAAGCTACTAAACCACTCATTTTAACTTTCCAAAATCTGTCCCAATGTATCTAAGTCCTCAAATTCCTAGATAAATTCGACATAGTCTTCTCTATAATTCTTACTTGCTCACCACACCATTTCAGCTCACAATTTCCCATTCTCACAACCTGTTTATACAATACATCATATCCACACCTCAACATCACTACAACACAATAATTCTGCACATACTCAATCAATACCTAATGTTTTCCCAAGCTTTTAAACTCATTTAAAAACTTCAAAACTGTTACAATCTCATTACTCATCTACTACAATATGCTTACTACTCATTCCTCAATTCGTTACTCATTTTACTACTCCAAAACTGTTTTACACTACTACATACGAAACAAGCTCAAGGTAAGGTGGTTACCTTGTGTTTCTAGTTTTCTTTCCTTTCCTTTCCTTCTCTTCCTTTCTTCTCCTTTGTTCTCGGTCCCAATGAGGTTCACACACCAAGTGCTACAACCCATAACAATACACAATACCATTTAACATTCACTTTTGCACTAACCCTAGAATCTAAATGTTTTAGGGTTTAGATAGGGTATTACCTTTCAATGGATGGATGAGGTTCTTGACTAGCAAGAGAACAATATTCCTAGCCCAAGAAGAGAGCCAAATCGGCTGGAACAAGGAGGAACCAAGAGTTCAAAAGCTGAAATTTCTTATAATGCAAACAAGGGCTAGAAATGATGGATTTTCGAATTTCTTTTTACCTCAAGATGATAGGAGGTGAAGGTGCTTCTAATGGTGGACTTGAATCTTCAAATGGAGAATACCCACCGAATGAAAGTGGTCGTTTTCGATTTTTGAAAGGAGGAATGTGTTTCTCCTTTGCGAGGGGATTACAACGGTACTAATTTGCAATTTTTGGAGCAAGATTAATGGGTTAACAAGAGGAGAGAAGGTGGAGTTGAGTGAGTCTTCTCCTTTCTCCATGGATGTCGCAAGGTAGAAGAAGGAGAAATAGAGAGAATAGAGAGGAGGGAAAAACGTGAGGGGAAGAGGGGAGTGAGGAGAGAGAATCTCCTTTTCTTTCTTTATTTCCTTGTCTCTTGTGAGTTACAAAATATAAAGGGAGTGAGTGAGAGGGAAGCTGGCCGGCCCCCATATGCACCACACACAGATTTTTAATTTTTATTTGTAAAGTGGACACCTAAGTTTGTTTATTTGCATTCTTACCCCCACAACTTCCCGGTTGTTCAGTTTTGACTAACCGGTACTCGTTTTCTGGAATTTTCTCATTTAATTACTTTTATTGGTTCTAAAGCGTCATTAATATTTATTAATGACTATTTAGTTGACCAAAATTGTTACAAGTCTATTTGACCCGCTTAAAGTCACGTTTTCCCGTTTCCTCAAAAAACGCGCTTAAAGGTTCGTTTATGCTTTTACCCATTCTAAGGGTCTGTTTTCTTCGGGATTTGTTCCTAATATTTATTTAGACTTAATTAAACCTTTGGAATCCATATAATACGCTAACCGAGGTCTCATACCTCCTATGGTTATTTAACGCTTATTTAGCGTTTTTTCGCCTTTTAAGCGTTTCTTTATTTCTTTAGGATTATTCTCCTTACCAGTATTAATTATGTACCATTAGGCCCTTAAATACGTATTAGATTAATTTAAATCCTTATTTTTAAGTTCGGGGTATTCAGTATGTCACTATTAATGTGATTAAACTGATGGATCAGCAGATACTTAACGTCTTGATAACGAAGCTATAGTTCGGGGGCTCATAGTCAGAGATACCGTAATCTCAAGGTGGTTACCAATAATTATGATAAACATAAGAGGATTAACTGTATTATCTCAGATGCTCAAAGGGTTTTCGAGTAATTTCACTACAAAAAAATTGCCATATAGCAACGGATTATAATAGCAACGGTCAAAGGTAAGTGTTGGTAAATGTCAATAAAAAAAACGTACAGTGGCCTGTTTATTAAAAAAACCAACTCTTGTACTTAAGTAGCATTTTAACGGAAAATAAAGAGG
>CM041777.1:197017975-197065471 GCA_023374045.1 Limonium bicolor | reverse complement strand
TATACTCTATTCTCAGCGTTCTTTTTGCGCTCTTCACAAATGGCGCATTTCTAACCCAAATATCCCACCTCTATTTCTTTAATTTCATTCGTCTCGATCTGGCCAGACATGAGCAGTTTGCTCGCGCAACACCATCTACGGCTTGAATCTATCATCGCCGACGCTGGTGTCGCTCTATTCCGACCTAGACGGTTGCTGTGTTGTGGGCTGGCGAGAAGCTACAACACCGATTGCTTAAGAGCATACGAACAGGTAATCAATGGTAATGCCTTGTTTCTACCTAATTGCAGCTCTGTCTATAGTTAGGGTTTACCGTTATTTTAATTTTGTTCATCTTCTGTCTAATTGCAGTCGTATCTTTGGTTAGGGTTTACTGTTGTTGCTAATTAGTGTTTAGTTCTTTAGTTTGGATATAGAAATAGGATATAAAATAGATGATTGCCATATAATGTATGGCTCTAGAATGGTTAATTTTCTATGTCGTGCCGACATTTATATATTTATTGATCTAGCTAGTTCAACAGCTCTTTTTTTCTTTCTTTTATGTGATATTTGTATATATTCTCTATGCAACACTTGCAAGCACATGCTTAACTTACTGCTAATGTCTATCAAGTGGAAGACTTGCACATTCATGCATGTATCCATCAATTGATTGCAAGTATTTCATCTTCTGTAGCTATAATTAAAAATCGAGTAATGATGGCCCTTCCTGATGAAATGAAATTGAAAAGCATAACAAGCCTACTCTGTGAGAAAAGTTATATTGGACTAGGCTAGATTAGACTGCAGCTTTGTTTGAATTATTGCCTCCTATAGCACATAAAACAATCTTCCTAGATTTTAACCATGTCACAAGGCATGCATCAGCTATAGAAATCATAGTATAACAAGTCATCATCTTCCCTTAATCATCAAACATAACCTCACTTCTCATCTCTAAAAATTTATAAGGGGAAAAATATAGTGAAGTTAGTTTATGTAATAATTGGCTAACATAATTCATACGCCTTTTGAACAACTACTACCTGATTGGTTTGTTCTTGTGAGGCTCTACAATATTTTGCACTGGCTACCATAATCCATATGTGGGTTCTTGCAGCCCTCATAATTGTTTATACCCATAAATCCTTTGTTGCCGCCTACTTTAGACGATTCTTACTGTCTCACCTTAGGTCGGTTATCTTCTTAGGTGGTTCTTAGCAGTTCTATTTTTCAGTGATGAAAATGCTAAGGATATTTATTTATCATGTTTATTATCTGCAGTAACAGATTATCTAATAAATTGATTTAAACTGTCTCATTCATTATTTTATAATCTACACAATTAGCAATGGATACAAGCTGGATTCACTACAAGAAAATTCTATTTACCCACGGTGGGTCTATCCTAACAGATTATTACTATCGTCATTATTAACTTCTATTTCCTTTATCCCTTCTCTAGTAAGTGTCTTGTAATTATGAAATGGATGTTGTTTTGATGTACAGAGAATTAGTGAGATAAACAAAGTCAACAAGGAGAACTTAAAGGAGCCACATGTTGCAGGAACCAAGTCATTTGGTAGAATTGTTCATGAAGATGTAAGTATTTTCTTCTGAAGTTAGTATTTCTTTGGATGATGTCTAATTTGAATGATAGTGACTTCATATTTTATCTCTACATATAAAAGATGTTACTGAACAATGGCCGACGTCCTTCACGTGCCGCAATTTATATCAAAACTCGATATAGCACAAATTCTAGAGATTATGTGACACCTGAGTCGACTGAAATAGCGGTATAAAATTACTAGTATTATATTATTTCTATAAAATCTTTATTTCTTAAAGCTGTAACTTATTCTAATAGTAGTATTCTATTATATCTATTAACTATGAAGTTATTTGTTCAGTTATTGTTCAAGAGGCAATGAAAGCTGACTTAGAGACAATTGATCCCCCAGAAGTTTCTGAAGCTAACAATACTTGGATTGGTGATAAGTACTCTAAGCACAAAGGTCCAGAAAAAAAGGACGTGTTAGATGCATTGGAAAAAATATTTCGGCATCACAAGATATGGGAACTTTTGAGCAAAGAAATGAGAGTGCTGATTAGATAATAGCTGAACTGGAAAACAAGTTAACTTGTTTACTGGCTGCTTTCAAACAGATGTGCCCGAATTTCTCAGTGGATGATGCACAAGCTATAAATTTAAACGGACAGGTACATATACATGCTTGTTAATACTTTTGTAATGTTCTACTTGTTTGTTTATCATGTGGTTATGAGTGACTATCTTGCTGTTGTTGCATCTGTATGGTAATGGGCATCCCTTTTCAATTAAGAGTGAAAGCTAGGTGGGCTTCTTTAGCCTATTTCATTTGTATGTATGATTTCTATTTCTTCCGTCTATTAAAGAAAGCTTGAATATATAGTTTGTTTTTAAAATATCAGCTTTGGTGTTACTAAGCTTCACTTTCTTATTGAAATATGTTCTCAGATGTTATAAATTTCATATATACTTTGGAAGTGAAGGTCTGGTTATCTTTGAGCATCTTCCCATTTTTTGTCAATATTTTATAAGGCTATCCTCTTGAATGTGTTTTAGAAATCTTGTATTTTGGAATTAAGACTTTTGTTGGTCTTATGATTTGGTATCCATGGTTTGGCAGTATGCGCCAAAATACTACTTGATACCTTCAGGTAGTATGTGCCAAAATACTACTTGAAGTGTAAAAAAATCCTCTTATACAACTGCTTATGTCACATTATTAATTAGCATACAGTTGCTGCTGCACTTTCTTTCTCTTCCTATGTGATCCTGTAGACTTTGTTCTCTTTTTACCATGTTGTTGCCTGCTGCTACTACTGCACATTGTTCTCTTTTTTACCCTGTCATTGCTGCTGCTACTGTTGCACTTTGTTCTCTTTTTACCATGCTGTTGCTCTGCTACTAGTACAATTTCCTCTCTTTTTCTGCTGCTGCTACTGCTACACTTTCCTCTATTTTTCTGCTACTGCTACACTTTCCTCTATTTTGCTGCTGCTGCTATACTTTGTTCTTGTTGTTCATAAAGCACATTGTCCAGCTATATGATTGATGGAATTTTCACCATCTTAACAGTGATCGATGGAATTATCCTTTGTTTTATGTAACAGATGTCTACAAGCAATGCATCAAGGGTATAGTTGTTACCATCACCAAAGGTTCAACAGTTGTGAACGAAGTTCATATTCTTTACTCAGTATAGTTGTATGAGTTCAAATGTTTTACATTATACAATAAGTGGTAGAGTTCTACATGTTGGAACTCTTTTAGAATGTTACTAATACAAGTGATATAGTATGAGTGGTATTCATTAACTTCATTTGTATGGATGAACATAAATGATACATCAAGTTTATATAAATAAAGATGACTTGTTTATACAAGTGGTATAGTATGAGTGGTTTAATACCTTGATTGTCTCTACTTTCTGGAGTCAGGCATACTACAGAAAAGCTATGTATCATGTTGTATGATATACTACAGTAGGTCATGAAGGCAAAAAAATGTTGTGGTGGTTTTACCAACAGGAATAAGTGTTGGTGTATGTCACATTTATCTAGTATGTTATATCTGTTAGTAAAAGTTTTAGTAATAGTTAGAAACTGTTGGTATATGATCTAATACCAACTACGACGGATGTTGTATCCGTTACTAAAGGTTTACAGTGACGGTGTTTGTGCCAACAGATAGAGTATCCGTTGGAGTAGGTATTTTGGGTCTATACTAACAGTTTTTTGGGCTTTACTAACAGATTTTAACCGTTGGTAAAAAGCAATTCATTTATAGTGTTTACTCTATATTTTATGATAACTTCGCATATTGAGGTATCTAGTGCTTTTTATATACTCGATTATTTTTCTTCTTATAAATATTGAATTTTTTTGTGTGAACTTTTTGAAACACGTAATAACACAAGAAGGTTTAATGGGCAGGAATTGTGTTAGGTGGGTGGTGGCCGGAAGAGGTTGGCAAGCGAACAATAAATGAGTACTATTCTATCCCTGCTATCTTGGACTCTCTTTTTTTATCGAAGCATGAATGAGTAAGACAAGATCAAACCCCCAACCCCCGAACTGTTTATACAGAGCAGTTCGATAGGGATATAGACATAAATACAACCAGTATGCGATCGATCAATGGTCGATCGGCTTCTACGCGTTATATTTTATAGCTGTGTAGCTCGGTCTCGAGACAACAATATTTGAGGAATGGGCAACGCAAACCTCGTTACGTAGTACGCTAGTAGATAGAAAGTAGTAGCTAGAGCTCGGGAAGTCATCGTCAAAAAAACGCCATACCTTCCCTAAGTGAGGATGGGGAAGATTGTATGAGGGGACTTAAATATATATAAATACAGATATTTGAATTTCCCATGATCAAACAGATTCACACATTTATATTTTTATTTTATTGAAAGATTCACACACCCGATTCTAATTAAGTCAACTAAACATTATTTTATTCTATACGCGTGTGGTATACAATAAGATGATAATTGATACTGATATCATTTTGAATGGATAATGTACTATACTGTGCAAGGCGAAACCCCCCAGCTGTTTATTGTGGGCTACACAAGCAAATACCAGCAGTCCTCTTCAACCGAAGTTATGAGGCGGCCAACGTTAGGTTTGAACTGTCAACTATTAACTCCTGCAGCAGTTACCCAACTCTCACTGCCCACAAGCTTGACCTATGCTCGACCGCATGTATGTCACTAGACACTAGCTCCAAAATGTCATAGAACAACTCAAAACTAGGTCCTTGGTTGTTGGAAAATATCAATAAATTAGAAGCACAACATAAAATCCGTAAACTAATATACATTACTACTTCATATAATTGATGTACACACGTGGCATAGATTAAAAAAAATAGGTGAATTATTGGGTGCCCACCCCTAAATTGGGAGGGTATAGTACCCATCTTACATGGACCAATTATATATTGACAACTACACAATTATAATTACAATTTTATTTATTTATTGTTTAAAACTACTTCTTTAAATTAATTTTTAATTGTTTTTTAGTCCTTGAGTTAACCCTAACCAACTCGAGTACTCTCCTCACGTTTTCATCTAATTTCATAACAATATTTTTTTAATCATTATCTATATTTTAATTACAAATTGAATTAGTTAATTAATTAATAAATATGTACAGTTCACACAGTAATATATAATACTTTATTTGTCCCTCCGACATCTGATAATCTAATATATATAACCATTTAAATAAATTTTACCTTCATTAATACTTACAATAAAAGTATTCATAAAAAAATTTAGATATCAATTCTATAATTTGGTTTCAATAAAAATATCCTAGGGCAATAAAAAAAAATATAAAAACGAATATACTTGTTACTTTTGGCATCCACAATGGTGGAGAGTTTCATAGTTTTTTTTTAGGTGTCATGTCAATAAATTATATTATTTTATTATATAAAAATTATCAATGGTAAGTTACTTAACCTTCTCTCTCCTCTCATCTATAATTTTTACTTTAGGAAGATATTATGATTTTATTTTTATTTTTATTAATGTTGCGACGTATAGCCAATAAAATTGATTTGTGGAGAGAATTAGGATGGATTGCACACCACTATGTGATATTTTTACTTTTTTATTTATCTAATATTTAATGAGTCTTTACTCACCAAAAACTTATAGAGTTGTTAAGAATGATATATATATATACATATATATATATCTATCTATATATTATATATATATATATATTTTACATCATATTTTACATTGTAATGTTTAAGTTATATTAGTGTTTGTTTCTTTAACAAATTACTCCTATTAATTTTCCTAAAATAAATAGTCCTATTAATAGGAAAAAGTTGAAAATTTTGTGTAATGGAGTATGTTTATGTATTTCTCATTAAGTGTTGATTTTACTCTTAACAACATAGAGTTTGTTGAAGAAAAATATGCTTATTATTTTTCGCTATTTACATGAAAATAATGGCACATCCACACACACTTTATGGAAAAGTATATTTTTGGATAAGTATTTGAACCGTATAAACTCTTGTATTTATAAAGCATTTACTAATGGAGGGGTGGTTATAATAAAAATAAGACAATTTGGCATTGAAATTTGCTTGACCAGATTAGTTATTTAAATTTTATCAAAATTAAATTACTAATTTAGAGCGAAAATTACCTTCCAACGTGCTTGAACTCCGGGTCTATCACTGATCATTGGGGTGGACGGGTCGGGTAGGGGGCTGCAGGGTCTATTTCTAGTGTCCATGTCTCGTTTTTCTATTCTGGGGTCGGGTTGGGGCACGCCCGTTTTATCTGGCTCTACCGATAGTCACTCCGGTTTTTTTATTAATATATGATTAATAAATTTCAAATAATTAATATAATTTAAATAAAGTATATAAATTTTACTAATATATAAAAAATATTATAATATTTTTAAAAGATAATATTATATAAATTGGGTCGGGCTTACCCGCGGGCTCAAAATTGTGTTGAAGCTTGTTTTTGTAGCCTATTTGTTGTCCAGGCTCGCCCAAACAGTTCATCAGGCCCAAGCTCGTCACCTTTTGTAACACCCCTACTACGCACATAACACTACTTGAAATCGCAGCGGAATTTAGACAACTAAACAGTAACTAAACGAATGGTGCTACAACGCCGTCAACCACCCACGTGGTTAACAAGGCTGAATAAATACAATTGTACCGGTCTGATGATCAGACTCCCGAACATAGAACTAATAACCATATATATACATTAAACAAAATACTAGTGTTTACATACATCCTTCACTGTCAAACATCACTGTAACCCGTTCATAACCAATATATACCGCCACGGGAGCACAGGCGCATCCCGGGCCAACATCCAAAAGAAATCAAAAGTAAACCTGCATCCTAGGATCTAAAGCCACTCCGCTTCTTCGATCCTCATCCTGCAGTATAAGAAATATGGATCCCCCGAGGGGTCAGCAACCCTTGGCTGGTATGGTTAACGCGCAGCCCATCGGCTACCGGGATACGCGTAACTAATTGTCATGATAACATGGCATTCATTTTTATACATAACATAACATAACATAACATAATATGGGCATAGCATCAATGTGCACAGCACAACATCACATACACAGTGGATCTTCGTTCCACAATAACAAACCACAAGGGTCAAATAACACAAGAGCCTAGAGAATGATTCACCCTCATGTTAAGCTCGTTACACACACTCATTACCGTTCTGTTATTCGAACGAGTAACTTAAGTCACAGATGGTTCGGATTTAGTGACCCGAACACACCACACAAACACATGTTCCCACTAAACCGATCATAAGTCAGAATAGGTAAGCTTTGGAGGAAGCTAGCGGAGATCGAACGCCAAATTAAGGAGAACAATCTTAACAACATAAGAGTCGAATCTGATTCAGATATCTACTCTTAACTTACATGCATGACCGGACAACCGGATTCCTCACTTCCCAGTTAACACTTGTTAGAAGTTCATGGTGGAACTTAACAACCAGTACACAATAAGAGGTAAGTCATGTTAGACACACACAAGGGAATGAGTCACATCATAACATCACAATAATATGAACAACTGTAAACTCATTACATGTTTAGATCTTATAACGTCATAAACACACAGAAAAACATACAACACACAAGCCGGTGTAAACCGGTAGACAACAGACTGCAAGAAAACCATACCTTGGTCCTTGCCTCGATTGGTTTCCTCCGTAGGTCACTCCTATACATAGTTAATAACGTCGGTTAATTATTTATTTAACTTCAAACTCACTAAGTATTGAACATGATTGTATGACATGTTTTAATGTCTATCTTACCCTAGGTTACCTTCATTATACCCCTAGGGTTAACTACATAAGTCCATTCTTTTCTGTTTTTTTTTTACAAGTTTTGGTCCGACCGACCTTACCGACCGAACTTGTCCAAGTTGGTCCATTCCAGAACACATTTCCGTCAAAATTTTCTACTCCCCGACCGACCTTGTAAGTTCGGTCGCATGTTCGGTCTATTCCCGAGAGTTTCTTCCCTTTGAAAATTTAGCCCGACCGAACTTGCCAAGTCCGGTCCCATGTTCGGTCGATTCCAGTAACTCAATCCGTACACAAAATACAAGCCCGACCGACCTTGCAAGTCCGGTCCCCAAGGTCGGTCCATTCCAGAAGCCAATTCTCGCAGGGTAAACTGGGCTCGACCGAACTTGCAAGTTCGGTCGCAAGTTCGGTCTGCCCCAGACCCTTGTTTTCCTTTTCACATTCAACTCCAAACTTCACCCCATATAACCTAGTACCCCCTAACCTCATTTGGGCACTTCAAACACACCTTAAGACATCCTTAAACACTCATAAAACTCATTTTCTAATTCCTTAAGCCTTTACTTATATCTTCACAAAATTCCTAACACTTATGTTTTCTCCTAGTCTCCAAGTGGTGTTTCATACCTATGATAACTACTATCTATCAAATACTTTCTCTTCATTTTAACATCATCTTTCAAGCATCATTTCTTACCATCAACTCCTTATGTCATTTCTTGAAATCCTTTTTCAAGTTCACACTTTCTCCTTATTTTACCAAAGTTTGCCTAAGTCTTTACCTAAGTCCAAAATGACTTTGGTACATACTAAAACCTCAAGATCATGCCTAAGTCCTTGTTCACTCTAGAGCACTTCCTGTTTCATCAAAATTCCTTTAAAACATCTTGAACTCCTTATGCATTTCCTAAATTTCGACATAGGTTCTCCTAGCATTTTGTCACACCAAAGCACATCGTTTTCACACATTAACACACAAGAACACTAAAAATCCATCAAGCACTTTATTATACACAAACTTCACTCATAAAGCACTACATCACAATATAGTGCATAATTTAAATTGCATGGCACTTAGGCCCTTAAATGCATGGCTCTTAGGCCCTTAAAGTGCATAATTCTTAAACAAACACTGAATTTCCACAATATTTGCCTTTGACCTGCAAATACACTCAACAACACATATGCCTTTTACTAGTCTCTTGAGAACACTTTACTAAGTCATTCACCATTTGCTCTTGGTAGTTTTAACAAGCATTATAAGCTCATTTCTCCTAAGGCATTTAAACAACATTAGGTTAGTAGATTTACCTCTTTTCCAACAACTTCTTTCTTGTTTCCTTATAAAACCGGTGAGGTATTTGATTCCTTGTCAACTACTAAACATTATACAAATAACATAATGAGTATTCAAGCTTTAAGCTTTATCTCATTGTAAACCCTAGGTTTACATGATTTCAAAAACATTAATGTAGTTGTTTTACCTTGGCCTTTGAAGAGAGTTTGAATATATATCAAGAGAGGACTCCACCTAGTCCATGAAAGGTTGGAATGAAGCTAAACAAAGCCATATAAAGAGCACCTTCAATGGGTATTTTCGGTCACAACAAAAACACATGAAGGAAATGAAGTTTTTATTTGAGATTCCTTACCTAGAAGCAAAGGAGAGTAATAATATGTAGAAATACAAGCTCAAGCTCCTTCAATGGTGGAACTCCATGGCACCGAAATGGGGCTCTTGAAGTTTTGAGAAGATAGGAATGAAGAGCTTGATGAGAGGAAGAGAATGGTGGTGTTTGTTTTTGATTTGGTTAAGTGAGCTAGATTTTACAAGTGGTCAAAGCTAGAGTTTTAATGGTGGTGTGTGTATTACCGTGAGAGAGAGCAGAAGAGAGGTTGAAGAAGAGCATGGAACCGTGTGAAATGAAGGGAAATGAGATAATGAGGTAAGTTTGCTTTTTAGAAGATATTTGTAGTTTATAAAGCAAATAGTACCTAGTTAGTCATCTTTCTTTACTTAACAAAATAACAAGAGAGTGGTGAGTCACCACACTTAGGAAAACCGGCCCCCATTATTACTTAGGGTAATATAGTCTTTATTTGTCAATTTAATTACTTATACAACATATGTTACAAAATAGCTTATAAAAATCACTATTCATAAAACAAGGCACATAGAAGTGAAATTTTTGATTTCCTATTGATATAGACATCCAAATGTGATATTATATAGTACACATATATATTTAAGAGTAATGATGGACATCTAGCCACTCAAAACTCATTTACAAGACAATTTTTCAAAAATGTGCTTTAAGACTCCTTAAAGCACATTTTGTGTTTAAACTTGTTTTCAAGCTTGGTTTTCTTTGGTAATTGGTTTAATATGTTCATTAGCATATAATTAAGATCTTGGTAAGTTCATTAGGTCTTAACCAAGCTTACCCCAAGCTTAGAGCACATTTTGGCCTTTATTGACCTTAAAGCACATTTTGTGTTTTCTTTTGTTTAAATTTGTTTACTAATGTTTCTAAGACTCTTTTTAGTCTTAATATACCATATTTAGGTGTTTAAACAATATATTAAGGTTTGGGGTATTTCTATCCCCCCCTTAAAAGAACTTTGTCCTCAAAGTTCATACTTCCACATATCCTAAATATTAGAACACGGGAATACTTATAAACAATACTTCCATACATCATTAACAACACACTTACATAACATTGGACACAAGGTCCATACAACATCATCCACATCATTCAGACACAACGGTCTGTAACATAACAACATAACATTACGATGTATTCAAATACACGTCGCACACACATAACCGAAACGGCTCTACCCCCCTTAAAAGGGGTACGCCCCGTACCCTATACACATAAGCACTAAGAAGTAAACAATGACGGGTACTTCGCCTTCATCTTATCTTCCAGCTCCCAAGTGGCCTCCTCAACGTCCTGGTTAGACCAAAGAACTTTCACCAGTCTCACAGACTTATGGCGAGTGTCTCGAGTCTTAGTATCCAGAATCCGTACCGGAGTCTCCACTGATCGCATGGTCGGCTCTAAGGTTAGCCTTTCAGGCTGAAGCACATGAGACGGATGAGACATATACTTCTTCAACTGGGACACATGAAATACATCATGTACCTTGCCCAGCTCGGCGGGTAAATCAAGTCTATAAGCTACCGGGCCGATCCGCTCCGTCACAACATAAGGCCCCACATATTTTGGGCTCAACTTGCCCTTCTGGCCAAAACGAAATACTCCCTTCATGGGGATACTCTCAAAAATACCTGATCGCCCACGGCGAACTCCAGGTCACGTCTGCGCACATCTGCGTACGACTTCTGTCTATCCTGAGCTGCCTTCATGTTAGCCCGGATCTGGCGAACTTCTGCCTGAACTTGTTCAAGATACTCTGGTCCTATAATGACCGTCTCACTCGACTCATCCCAGCATAATGGCGTGCGGCATGGTCTACCGTACAAGGCCTGGAAGGGAGACATCTTGATCGAAGCATGGTAACTGTTGTTGTAACTAAACTCGATCAGATGTAACTTATCAATCCAGCTGGTCTGAAAGTCAAGTGCACATGCACGTAGCATATCCTCAAGTGTCTGAATGGTGCGCTCACTCTGACCATCGGTCTGTGGGTGAAACGCTGTACTCAATTTCAGTTCGGTACCCAATGCTTCTCGTGTAGACTTCCAATATCTCGATAAGAATCTGGTATCTCTGTCAGATACAATTGTTTTCGGTACACCATGATGTCTTACAATTTCTCTATCAAAGAGTTCTGCCAGTCTTGCCACTTTCCAGGTGTCCTTCATCGGAATGAATCGGGCCACCTTGGTCAGTCGGTCAACAACAACCCATATCATATTCAGACCTCCCCTTGTAGGCGGAAGCCCTACTACGAAGTCCATGGAGATATCATGGAACTTCCACTCAGGCACTGGCATTGGCTGTACCATACCACCAGGCCGTCGGTGCTCAAACTTGACCTTCTGGCAAGTGAGACACCTCAACACATAATCACTTACATCTTTTTTCATTCCAGTCCACCAAAAATACCTTTTCATACTCTTATACATCTTTGAAGCTCCGGGGTGAATCGAAGTAGTAGAACAATGGGATTCACTCAATATGCGCTCCTTCAACTCAGCGCTACTCCTAGGTATACACAATCGGCCATTCAGCCTAATCAGGTCATCATCGTGGAGTCTGAAGTCGTACTTCTGACCCTCGAATGTGCCATCAATAAGCTTCTGCCGATCTCCAGCATATACTGATCCGTCATCTGAGCACTCCGCACCTCTTCAACCAAGCCAGTATGAGAGACTAGCGAATGGAGAGAGTGTGCTCGGCGACTCAATGCGTCAGCTACCACATTTGCCTTACCCTCTTTATATTGCAGATTGATATCGTAGTCATTCAGAAATTCAACCCACCTTCTTTGTCTCATGTTCAACTCCTTCTGAGTGAACAAGTACTTCAAACTTTTGTGGTCAGAATAGATTGTCACACTTACCCCATACAAATAATGTCGCCATATCTTCAATGCGAAGACAATGGCACCCAATTCTAAGTCGTGGGTAGGGTAGTTCTCCTCATGCTTCTTCAGCTGTCGGGAGGCGTATGCTACGACCTTCCCGTGTTGCATCAATACACAACCCATACCTCTACCTGATGCGTCGCAATAGACCTCAAAACCATCTGGACCGTCTGGTATAGTCAGGACTGGTGCAGATGTCAGAGCATCCTTGAGACTCGTGAAAGAACTCTCACAGTCGACTGTCCACTCGAATGGTGCATCCTTCTTCATTAAGGAAGTCATCGGCTTCGAGACACTGGAGAAGTCCTTTACAAACCTCCTATAGTAACCTGCCAGACCGAGGAAGCTCCTGATATCGGTAACTGTCTTCGGCCTAGGCCAGGTGCGCACTGCATCTATCTTTGCCGGATCAACAGCGATCCCGGCCTCAGAAATCACATGACCAAGAAAGGATACTTGGTTCAACCAAAATTCACATTAGAAAATTTAGCATACAACTGATCCTTCCTCAATGTTTGTAACACATCTCTCAGGTGGCTTTCATGCTCACCTCTCTGATTTCGAATACACAAGTATGTCATCGATGAAGACTACCACTGACTTGTCCAACTGATCTTGGAACAAGCGGTTCATTAAGTCCATGAACTTAGCTGGTGCATTTGATAAGCCAAACGGCATAACTGTGAACTCATAATGCCCATACCTAGTTCTGAATGCTGTCTTTTCGATATCACTATCACGGATGGCAATCTGATGGTATCCGGAACGTAGATCTATCTTGGAGAATACTGATGCTCCCCTCAACTGATCAAATAGGTCGTCGATGCGTGGTAAAGGGTAACGGTTCTTCACCGTAACAGCATTCAGCTCCCGATAGTCAATACACAGGCGGAGGCTACCGTCCTTCTTCTTCACGAAGAGGACCGGCGCTCCCCATGGTGAAACACTAGGGCGGATAAAGCCCTTGTCAAGTAGGTCTCTCAGCTGCTCCTTGAGCTCTGTCATCTCTGCTGGAGCCATACGATAAGGTGCCTTCGCAATGGGTCCAGTGCCCGGAACTAAGTCAATCTCAAACTCAACCTCTCGTGCTGGCGGCATGCCCGGCAGTTCCTTAGGAAATACATCAGGAAACTCCAACACTACCGGCACATCAGAACTAAACTCTGGGTCTCTCTCTATGTCCTGGACATAGCAGAGGTATACATCACTCCCTCGTCGTAACTCACGATACATGGCCATGGCGGTGATGATCTGTGTCGAAGGCTCCCTGGGCCTCTGGCGGTATGATATGGTAACCCCAGATGGACTCCGAAGAAGTAGTCGATGCTCGGCACATAGGATTCTGCCCTTGTACCGCTCCAACCAGTTCATCCCGACAATCACATCAAATCCAAGTCCGTCGAACTCTATCAAGTCGATCGGAAACTCTTCACCTCTGATTCTTACAACAGCATCTCGGTGGTAGCGGGTACACCTGATCCGTTCTTTCGATGGGAGAGTGACCAAGAAGTCTGGCATCTCATCACCATCTAACCCCAGCCTCTTCGCAAAAGATAGCGAAATAAATGTGTGTGAGGCTCCGGAGTCGAACAAGATCGAAGCGTCCACGCCATTGACTGGAAATGTACCGGTGAGGATTGTGCCGCTCTTGCCGGCTTCTGCCTCATTGCAGACACTCAGTGTACCTCCCGTTCCGAGTGCACAGCCTAATTCATTGGCAAACTAATAAGTACTGGGTAACAACACGGTTGATATACTTCAATAACTCCACTTTATTCATTAACACATTCTCTTTACAACATTGTTGGTTTACACGGTTGACATAACTTAACACACATACATAACTCCCTTAACATATACTGGCTTAACACATTACACAATTATACAAGGCTTTAAAACTGTCTGAAGGTCAAATTCAAACGTCCAGGTTTCATGTGTGTGGCATTGATCACTGCCGACGGTGTGGTATTCAGTTTGATCTTCCTGATGCCATGATATAGCATCCTTGACTGCCCACCCATGATTAACACATCTCCTGACTTTAGTATTAGCTTCCTTGCGAGATCAGCACGCTTCTGCTCGCCATACACAAACACTGCGGTATCACCAATGACCAAGACACCACGGGTACTCCCTTACTTAGAGACTCGGGTGACTCGTCCTTATCTTGGTGTAAACCTAACCGTCCACCTTTCTGGTAGAAGTTCACAATACACAAATCTGTTTTCACATCTGGAATTGAATCCGTTCCAACTTGTTGAGCAATTCCCACGGCGTGATTAACGACCGCAAGGAACTCCTCAGGCATACTTGGTACTGTTGCTCCATCTTCAGCTCGCACTTCTTGATATGTCTTGGTGTAAGGGTTCCAGTCCTTACCCATGCACATCATCTTCAATTGCATTCTTGATCCGTTCGGGTATTCGGGTGTGTAGAAACCTCCTGGTTTAGCTCCAAGTTCGTCGCATCGTCTGATGACATGGATTTGTGCTTCCGGTGTCAGGTATCCATTTAAGAGTATCATACCTGGCTGGATAACCTGACATTGCTCCATTGGAAAGTCGGTGACGTTGATGGTGGTTTCTTCAGGGTTTGGTGTGGGTGGGATTGGATAACATATATTGAAGGTTCCTTTAAGTTTAGAATTATCTAATTAGGTGACTTTCACACTATACTTCAACTCTTTACTCACATGATAATACACTTGGACTCACTAATACACACATGCATGAAATGCGGTATGCAATCACTTATTTCATTCAACAGTTTAGGTGGTACCTGGTCTAGAAGAGGGCCCTGGCGCCTCTGACCGGTCCACCACATTCAGGGCGGCCTTGCTAGGTCCCGACCCCTTCCCCTTCTGGGAATCAGTGTGCCTCTGATCTGTGGGTGGCTGGTTAGCCGTCTTCGGGCCATCAATAGCTGCTGTGGCCTTACCCTTCCACTGCCCCTTGGGCTTGTTGACTCTGCTGTTGGGGTTCCGGTAACACTCGTAGTCACGGTGACCCCACTTCTCGCAGTAACGGCACTGCACCTCATTTCCCTTGCAGTCCTTGCCGGGGTGGTCTCCATTGCACCACTTACAGTAATAGTGGCGCTCCGGTCCAGAGCCCGTGCTAGCTGCTATCACAATACACCATCAATACTTGTCTCACAACTTATCAACATACACTTCAACTTATCACACAAGATTAAATAATTACCCTTAGGTGGGTAAGAGCGTAGGGGTTTCGCCGCATAAGCATATGTGAGCTTCAGTGGCTCCTCAGCTGTGGTGGTTTGGGCTTGGCCCTTGTCACCCTGGTGCTGACTCTTCTGGGGCTGGGGATAAGGTTTCTTCTTCTTCTTTCCTCCCCCGTACCCCTGCGGACTCTGGCCCTCGCTCGTGGCCTTGCGCTTGTGCGCATTCTCCTCGTCCCTCAGACGGACGGTGATCTCCACCTTAGCAGCGGCATGATAGCACTCCTGAATTTAGGATGTCAGTCATGCCCCGCAATACATACTCACAAACTCACATTAATACTCACTTGTAGACTACACATATTCACATCACTCTTTATTTAAATTACCTGCAAGGTAGTATACTCAGCTGGCCCCATCCCATAGCGAAGACGGTGGCTAAGACCGTTGTAAAAACGGTTTACCAGCACCCGGTTCGAGTATCCCAGGTCCGGTAACAGGTGGATAAGGCCGGTGAATGTAGTGTAATACTCATCAACCGACACCTTGTCCCCCTGCCTCAGACTATCCAGCTCTAGGCGCTTGGCCTCTTGAACGTGCACAGGGTAGTATTTGGCTCGCAGCAGAGCCGTGTACTCCCTCCATCCAAACTGAGGATCCGCCATCCGGTCCTCTCTCACAAGCTTCCACCAATTCTGTGCCGAACCCTTCAGGTAGTAAGCGGCAAGACGGACCTTAGCCTCTGCAGGTACAGCCAAGGTCTCGTAGGCGGTCTCCAACTCGGAGATGTACGCCTCCAGCTTACGTGGGTCGGTCTCCCCATGAAATGAAGGGGGTCTCAAATCTGCCAATGCCTTGACCCAGTTGGTCTCTCGTGGCGGTGGCGGTGGTGGTTGAACTCCGGGCATTTGCCCCTACTGAATCGCAGCTACAAGCTGGGGTACCATTTGGGCTACAGCGGCTGCTACACGCCTCAGCCATAACCTGAGCCGTAGTGTTCTCGCCCTGTCACCCGTATCACCAGTACCGCTTCCGCGGCCTCTACCTCGCGGTCTACCTGCCATCTGAATTCACATGAATATTCATTAGCAATATGCTTGCACACTTATCGGTCCAACGGTTGTAACGCTTCCCGACAATAAGGTATCTCCACACTTAGTTAGTGGTTAACCTTTCCATAATGTTCACTGAAGTAACTGTAGTTAGGTTTCCTAACTCGGTATATCCCTAAGCTCGGTATTCCAGTCATCAGAGCGATACTTCGCTCTGATACCACTTTTTGTAACACCCCTACTACGCACATAACACTACTTGAAATCGCAGCGGAATTTAGACAACTAAACAGTAACTAAACGAATGGTGCTACAACGCCGTCAACCACCCACGTGGTTAACAAGGCTGAATAAATACAATTGTACCGGTCTGATGATCAGACTCCCGAACATAGAACTAATAACCATATATACATTAAACAAAATACCGAGTGTTTACATACATCCTTCACTGTCAAACATCACTGTAACCCGTTCATAACCAATATATACCGCCACGGGAGCACAGGCGCATCCCGGGCCAACATCCAAAAGAAATCAAAAGTAAACCTGCATCCTAGGATCTAAAGCCACTCCGCTTCTTCGATCCTCATCCTGCAGTATAAGAAATATGGATCCCCCGAGGGGGTCAGCAACCCTTGGCTGGTATGGTTAACGCGCGCCCATCGGCTACCGGGATACGCGCAACTAATTGTCATGATAACATGGCATTCATTTTTATACATAACATCATAATAACATAATATGTGGCATAGCATCAATGGTGCACAGCACAACATCACATACACAGTGGATCTTCGTTCCACAATAACAAACCACAAGGGTCAAATAACACAAGAGCCTAGAGAATGATTCACCCTCATGTTAAGCTCGTTACACACACTCATTACCGTTCTGTTATTCGAACGAGTAACTTAAGTCACAGATGGTTCGGATTTAGTGACCCGAACACACCACACAAACACATGTTCCCACTAAACCGATCATAAGTCAGAATAGGTAAGCTTTGGAGGAAGCTAGCGGGAGATCGAACGCCAAATTAAGGAGAACAATCTTAACAACATAAGAGTCGAATCTGATTCAGATATCTACTCTTAACTTACATGCATGACCGGACAACCGGATTCCTCACTTCCCAGTTAACACTTGTTAGAAGTTCATGGTGGAACTTAACAACCAGTACACAATAAGAGGTAAGTCATGTTAGACACACACAAGGGAAATGAGTCACATCATAACATCACAATAATATGAACAACTGTAAACTCATTACATGTTTAGATCTTATAACGTCATAAACACACAGAAAAACATACAACACACAAGCCGGTGTAAACCGGTAGACAACAGACTGCAAGAAAACCATACCTTGGTCCTTGCCTCGATTGGTTTCCTCCGTAGATCACTCCTATACATAGTTAATAACGTCGGTTAATTATTTATTTAACTTCAAACTCACTAAGTATTGAACATGATTGTATGACATGTTTTAATGTCTATCTTACCCTAGGTTACCTTCATTATACACCCTAGGGTTAACTACATAAGTCACATTCTTTTCTGTTTTTTTTACAAGTTTTGGTCCGACCGACCTTACCGACCGAACTTGTCCAAGTTCGGTCCATTCCAGAACACATTTCCGTCAAAATTTTCTACTCCGACCGACCTTGTAAGTTCGGTCGCATGTTCGGTCTATTCCTGAGAGTTTCTTCCCTTTGAAAATTTAGCCCGACCGAACTTGCCAAGTCCGGTCCCATGTTCGGTCGATTCCAGTAACTCAATCCGTACACAAAATACAAGCCCGACCGACCTTGCAAGTCCGGTCCCCAAGGTCGGTCCATTCCAGAAGCCAATTCTCGCAGGGTAAACTGGGCTCGACCGAACTTGCAAGTTCGGTCGCAAGTTCGGTCTGCCCCAAACCCTTGTTTTCCTTTTCACATTCAACTCCGAACTTCACCCCATATAACCTAGTACCCCCTAACCTCATTTGGGCACTTCAAACACACCTAAGACATCCTTAAACACTCATAAAACTCATTTTCTAATTCCTTAAGCCTTTACTTATATCTTCACAAAATTCCTAACACTTACTATGTTTTCTCCTAGTCTCCAAGTGGTGTTTCATACCTATGATAACTACTATCTCAAAATACTTTCTCTTCATTTTAACATCATCTTTCAAGCATCATTTCTTACCATCAACTCCTTATGTCATTTCTTGAAATCCTTTTTCAAGTTCACACTTTCTCCTTATTTTACCAAAGTTTGCCTAAGTCTTTACCTAAGTCCAAAATGACTTTGGTACATACTAAAACCTCAAGATCATGCCTAAGTCCTTGTTACACTCTAGAGCACTTCCTAGTTCATCAAAATTCCTTTAAACATCTTGAACTCCTTATGCATTTCCTAAATTTCGACATAGGTTCTCCTAGCATTTTGTCACACAAAGCACATCGTTTTCACCATTGAACACACAAGAACACTAAAATCCATCAAGCACTTTATTATACACCAACTTCACTCATAAAGCACTACATCACAATATAGTGCATAATTTAAATTGCATGGCACTTAGGCCCTTAAAATGCATGGCTCTTAGGCCCTTAAAGTGCATAATTCTTAAACACTGAATTTCCACAATATATTTGCCTTTGACCTGCAAATACACTCAACAACACATATGCCTTTTACTAGTCTCTTGAGAACACTTTACTAAGTCATTCACCATTTGCTCTTTAGGTAGTTTTAACAAGCATTATGAGCTCATTTCTCCTAAGGCATTTAAACACATTAGGTTAGTAGATTTACCTCTTTTCCAACAACTTCTTTCTTGTTTCCTTATAAAACCGGTGAGGTATTTGATTCCTTGTCAACTACTAAACATTATACAAATAACATAATGAGTATTCAAGCTTTAAGCTTTATCTCATTGTAAACCCTAGGTTTACATGATTTCAAAAACATTAATGTAGTTGTTTTACCTTGGCCTTTGAAGAGAGTTTGAATATATATCAAGAGAGGACTCCACCTAGTCCATGAAAGGTTGGAATGAAGCTAAAACAAAGCCATATAAAGAGCACCTTCAATGGGTATTTTCGGTCACAACAAAACATGAAGGAAATGAAGTTTTTATTTGAGATTCCTTACCTAGAAGCAAAGGAGAGTAATAATATGTAGAAATACAAGCTCAAGCTCCTTCAATGGTGGAACTCCATGGCACCGAAATGGGGCTCTTGAAGTTTTGAGAAGATAGGAATGAAGAGCTTGATGAGAGGAAGAGAATGGTGGTGTTTGTTTTTTATTTGGTTAAGTGAGCTAGATTTTACAAGTGGTCAAAGCTAGAGTTTTAATGGTGGTGGTGTGTATTACCGAGATAGAGAGCAAGAAGAGAGGTTGAAGAAGAGCATGGAACCGTGTGAAATGAGAAGGAAATGAGAGAATGAGGTAAGTTTGCTTTTTAGAAGATATTTGTAGTTTATAAAGCAAATAGTACCTAGTTAGTCATCTTTCTTTACTTAACAAATAACAAGAGAGTGGTGAGTCACCACACTTAGGAAAACCGGCCCCCATTATTACTTAGGGGTAATATAGTCTTTATTTGTCAATTTAATTACTTTTACAAACATATGTTACAAAATAGCTTATAAAAATCACTATTCATAAAAACAAGGCACATAGAAGTGAAATTTTTGATTTCCTATTGATATAGACATCCAAATGTGATATTATATAGTACACATATATATTTAAGAGTAATGATGGACATCTAGCCACTCAAAACTCATTTACAAGACAATTTTTCAAAATTGTGCTTTAAGACTCCTTAAAGCACATTTTGTGTTTAAACTTGTTTTCAAGCTTGGTTTTCTTTGGTAATTGGTTTAATATGTTCATTAGCATATAATTAAGATCTTGGTAAGTTCATTAGGTCTTAACCAAGCTTACCCCAAGCTTAGAGCACATTTTGGCCTTTATTGACCTTAAAGCACATTTTGTGTTTTCTTTTGTTTAAATTTGTTTACTAATGTTTCTAAGACTCTTTTTACTCTTAATATACCATATTTAGGTGTTTAAACAATATATTAAGGTTTGGGGTATTTCACCTTTTTAGCGGGCCGGGTCAATGGACCATACGACTCTTGATCGTCACTATCCTGGTCACAGTAATGTTTGTTGGTTAAAGTATTTGTGCTCTATGAAGGTCGATTATGAAAAGATAGTGACAGTTAGAAACATTAATAAGAGCGTGTCTCTGAACTTAATGTCCTTTCATTTTATGCCACACCAACACACACATGGTTAAATATTTTTTTCAAGCCAAACTATAGTCTTTGAGCCTAACCCAAATGGGGACATTGGAACTAAGTTGTTAGTTTCACATTCAATGTTAGTCACAGTTTGGGTTTGGGAGTAGGCGAGATTATTAGATAATTACAATATCCTTTTCAATTTATGGATGAAAAGTGGTTAAAATTTCACATTATTGTTAATTAAATGGATATTTCATAGTATATTGTTGAGATTTCCAAACGTGTTACATTATTGCACTGTATGCAATGAACACTTTTTTCATTAGTAACTATATCTTCAAACCCGTAAATCCTTAACTATATGACTTAAACTTTAAACCCTATAGTTGAACTCTCAATCATATATCCTTAAAATTTTAACCACCAAAATCCAAACCATAGACCTAAAGATCAACCCTTAATTATATAGCACCTTAAACTTTAAATATTGAAGGCAAACCCATGAATCTTAAACCTTTGTAGCAATATCTAAATAGTTGTGATGGACAGAAACAATGTATAAGGTTGATATTCTAGCAATATGTATATGTATGTAAGTCTTAGTGGCATACTGTGAAGTTTTGCAAATATATATGGTATCTTGTGCAATATGCTTTATTAAACTGAATATGATTACAATAATTAAAGTATTATAAGGCTCAAGGGCAACTAAAAACAAAGTGCACAAGACGGGTAATGGAACCCGAGAAGCAATGATAGTCACTTGGAATAGAAACATAAAAAACTAAAATCCACCAAACTAATTGACAAAGAAAATATCTTTCATTGTACTTGGGACCAAGGTTATTGAGGAACTTTTGATATGCTTTTATATGATTTGAAGAACTTGGACAACCTAGATTTAATTTTTTATATATCACCAATTCTTATACATTTAGTCTTGTCACATCATCTCTCTGGTATGAAATATAAATTTGGTTTAGTGGAATATATGAACATTCCAAATTCACATCATATATGTTATATAGGGATGACAATTCAGGTTGATAGGTCGGGTTGAGATTAACCTATACCAACTCGTTTAAAAATCTATTGACCCAAACCAAACCAAAGAATAATAACCCAATCCGTCATCCGTTTATTACTCGACCAGTCATCATTCGTTTATAGTTACACTTATTTTATTTCACGTGATTAAACAACCCCTACAGAAATTTTTAAAAATACTAAAAAATAGTTGTAGACTTTTAATTTGTCATTTATTTTTATTTTCTTTCTCATACACCCATAACTTAATACTATGTATGTTTATTTTCTTTCTTTATCAGTTTGGAACATGATATTTGATAAGTGTGAAATATGAATGGTTTTAGTGGTCTTTAACACTTAATTTTCATACACACATTGATAATATTCCACACTTACCTTACTTTTTCCTTCGGTTTGTTGCTTGTTAAGACTTGATACCGTTTTGTATGCTAAATGTAGAGAAAAGCCAGGAAAACAGTGGATTAACTCACGAGGGTGGTGATGCAACAAACGGGGGTTGAATTGGAGTCAGAACAAAGAATTTAGAAGGTTTTGAAGGTATGTCTGAGCTTGTGTCCGAACATCCAAGCTCGGACGCAAGTCGAGAGTTTCGAGTGCTGTGCCTGATGAAGTGTCCGAACTTCAGTCCTAACTTCGAAGTTCGGACATGGTTCGAGAATCACAATGAGGAAAAGTCGAAGTCTGATCTACGCTGCATGTCCGAACTTGTGTTCGAACATTGAAGTTCGGACACAAGTCGAGACTTTTGGAATTGGAGCGCTCAAAATAATGTGTCCGAACATTGAAGGTAGGACCAATGTTCGGACGCGACTAAATTCTCAACAGAAGTTCGGCGTTTTGAAGGGAAAAGAGGAAGAAATTCTATATAAGTGACCTAATCTGAGGAAAGGAGGAACACATTACATATCATCACATCACGATAGTTTGACGCTCCTGAAGAACGTTCTTTCCACTCATCTCACTCAATCGACGTTAGCTTCACCTTCATCCACATTCATCAAGCTCACCATTGCCATTGTAGAGGAGCTGCTCCGCCAGTGCCCTCATCATGATCAGACCACAACATCTTTGCCCAGGGGTTCTTCAAGGGCTGAGAGATGAGCATAAAGGTGAGGTCAGAGCTGCACTGGGTGGAAATTTGCTCGCTAAAAGCGGAGAAGAGTTTATGTCGGCTATGGAATCCTACTACGAGGAGCTCCGCCAGTGGAGCAACAGTGGTGGAAGAGTTTTCACAGTTGGTCAGACTTCCTCTCGCACTCCCATACCCCATGATGGAGCAAATCGCTGCTGAGTAGGCCCATTTAAGTACCATAGTGGGTAACATGGCGAAGATGCTCGAGCAGCTCACTATGGGAAAGACATCCGTGCAAACTGTCAAGAAGGTGTTTACTGGGTCCAGTGAGGTCTGTTGTTCTCAGTGCGGAGATAGCCATGAATATGAGGACTGCCCAATGGTTGCCGAGATGAGGCAGACCGAGGAGGCGCATGCAATTGGTCAGTACAACAAGCAGCCTTGGATGCAGAATCAGCACCTAAACCTGAGGTACGGAAATCCGAATAACGCCCTCAACTCACATCAGATGCATCCTCAGAGGGCAAATCAGGGAGGACCACCCGGCTTTGCTAGGCCCCCATACAATCAGTTTAGGCCACAGCAGTCTCAAGCTCAGCAACCATCACTGATCACTGACTCCAACAATGCCAATCTAAAGGAGATGGTGGATAAGCTGATGGCCTCTCAAGAGCAGCAAACAGTAATAAATCAGAATCTGGCAGCTGGTCAGCAAAAACTCGAGAACGCCATGGTGGAGATGCAGGGAACGATGAGTCAGTTGACTCAGTTCCTCCTACAGCAGAGACCTTCTGGATCACTGCCTTCCCAACCAGACCCCAATCCTAAAGAACAGTTGAAGGCAGTGTCGGTCTCAGAAGTCGTGGTAGTTGAGGACTGTGCAGATTCTGGAGAGGTAGCGGCAGTTACCTTACGAAGTGGGAAGCAGCTGATAAATAGAGATCAAGTGGCTGAGGACCAAGCTGACGAGGAGACCGATCTTCCTTCTTCTAGCACTGGTGCACCATCAGGGCCCCCAGCCCCTCCTGAGGTAGTTGTTGAGGAGACCCAGGCTCCTATCTCTTCCCCTTCCCATACTTTGATTGCTAAAAATTCCAAGGGTAAGGTGGTTCCTAAGGAACTTCCTTTCCCTAATAGATTGAAAGAAAAAGAACTTGATGATCAATTTGGGAAATTTTTGAGTGTGTTTTCTAAGCTTACTATCAGTATCCCCTTGATTGATGCTATCAAGCAGATGCCTAATTATGCTCGCTTTGTGAAGGATTTGATTTCTAACAAGCGAAAGTTCAAGGAGAGTGAGATTGTTCAGCTGATAGAGACATGCTCTGCAGCCATCCAGTAGAAGCTTCCTCCAAAGTGTGGAGATCCAGGGCAGCCCATCATCCCTTGCACCATTGAAGACATGGACTGTGGTTTTGGACTCTGCGACCTTGGAGCAAGTATAAATTTGATGCCTTATTCGATGTTTAGGAAGCTTCATGCTGGTGAGCTTGTCCCAATTAATTTTAACTTGCAATTAGCTGATCATTCTTCAATCAAACCTCATGGTATGGTTGAGAACGTTGTGGTAGGTGTTGGTAACTTCTTCTTCCCTCCTGATCGTTCTCGTGCCATTGATTTTAGGTCGACAGTTCCTACGAACTGCTAAAACTGTCATTGATGTTGACAAAGTAAAGATCACCCTTAAGTTTAATAATGAGGAACTTAGTTTTGATATCACTAAGATGATGAGAACAAATGCTTCTTATCATGTCGTGCTTTTAGTTGATGTTGATTGTTCTGATGATTATGATGCGTTTGTCGCTAAAAATACTGATGACTCTTCTTTCTTGCTTGAGAATTCTGATTTGCTAGAGCAGGTGTTATGCCACTCAATTGAGGATGATAAGGAGAGCACTGAGGTAGCTACTGTTGTCCAGCAGCTTAATCAGGGACGAACCTACTTTCGTCCTTATGCTCCTCCTGTGGAGCCACTGGACAGGCCTACTCAGAGGCTCATTCCTTCAATAGAGAAGCCCCTATTCTTGAACTCAAAACTCTCCCTTCAAATCTTAAATATGCTTTCTTGGCAAAGGGTAGCGCCCTACCTGTTATTATTTCTTCATCTTTGTCTGTTTCGCAGGAAAACAGACTTCTGGAAGTGTTAAGAAGGCACAAGGGAGCTTTGGGGTGGTCAGTGGCAGATATTAAAGGGATTAGTCCAGGGTTCTGCACTCATCGAATTTACATCGAAGATAGTATCAAGCCAGTGAGGCAGCCCCAGAGGAGATTAAACCCAAACCTCAAGGAAGTAGTGAAAGCTGAAGTTTTGAAGCTCTTTGATGCAGGCATCATTTATCCCATTTCCGATAGCCGTTGGGTTTCTCCTGTGCAAGTTGTTCCCAAGAAAGGAGGAATAGTGGCAGTGCTCAAAGAAAAGGTGAATTGGTGCCCCAAAAACAACCACTGGCTGGAGGATGTGCATCGACTACTGGCGCTTGAATGAAGCCACAAGGAAGGACCACTTCCCGCTACCGTTTATTGATCAAATGTTGAAGCAGCTAGCTGGGAAAGAGTTCTACTGCTTCCTTGATGGGTACAGCGGTTATTTTCAGATTCCCATTGTGCTAGAGGATCAGGAGAAGACCACCTTCACCTGCCCTTATGGTACTTTTGCATATAGGAGGATGCCATTTGGTCTTTGCAACGCTCCAGCCACATTTCAGCGATGTATGATGGCAATTTTTAATGAGTTTATTGAGAAGAGCGTAGAAGTTTTCATGGACAACTTCTCGGTATATGGCCAGAGTTTTGATGTGTGTCTTGATCAGCTGGATCAGATACTAGGCAGATGTGAGGAGACCCACCTGGTTTTGAATTGGGAGAAGTGCCATTTCATGGTACATGAGGGTATAGTGCTTGGACACAGGGTCTCCAAAGATGGTATTCAGGTGGACAAGGCTAAGGTGGAGGTCATTGAGGGGTTGCCTCCTCCCACTTCAGTCAGGGGTGTTAGATCTTTTCTAGGTCACGCAGGGTTCTATCGAAGATTCATCCAGGACTTTTCCAAAATTGCTAAGCCCTTGTCTGATCTTCTGCAGAAAGATGTGAATTTTCAGTTCTCAGAAGAGTGTTTGAAGGCCTTTCAAAATATCAAGAGTAAACTCATTTCTGCCCCAATTGTGGTTCCTCCTGATTGGTCTCTTCCTTTTGAGGTCATGACAGATGCTAGTGATTTTGCTGTTGGTGCTGCACTCTGTCAAAGGAAGGATAAAATTTTGAGGGTTATCACTTATGCAAGTAAGACTCTATCTGAAGCTCAAAAGAATTACACCACCACTGATAAGGAGCTACTTGTTGTGGTGTTTGCTCTTGACAAGTTCAGACCCTATTTTTTGGCAAGTAAGGAAATTGCGCACACCGATCACTCTGCTTTGAAGTACCTATTCCAAAAGAATGATTCTAAGCCCAGACTCCTGAGATGGATCTTGCTTCTCCAAGAGTTCGACTTGGAAGTTGTTATAAGCAAGGGAAGTAGAATGGGGTTGTAGATCATTTATCTAGGCTTGAGACTCAAGATGACGGGGTCCCCATAATGAATTCTTTCCTGACGAGACAATCTTTGTAATAGGGAAAGTTAAAGAGCCATGGTATGCTGACCTGGCTAACTATCTTGCCTCTGGTCTGATTCCCCAAGATCTAAGCTACATCTGGAGGAAGAAGTTTCTTTCTGAAGCCCGTCATTATGTTTGGGAGGACCCCTATCTCTTCAGAGTGTGTGCTGATGGTTTAATTAGAAGGTGTCTCCCCGATGAAGAGGTTGACAGTGTGATTGAGTTCTTCCATTCTCGAGAGGCATGTGGTCACCATGGTCCTACTAGGATAGCTGCTAAGGTGTAAGAGTGTGTTTCTACTGGCCCACTCTACACAAGGATGTCCACTACTTCTGCTCTCACTGTGATAAGTGCCAAAGGATGGGGAACACTTCAAGAAGGCATGAGATGCCTCGAAGGGAATCCTTGAGGTTGAGCTGTTTGATGTCTGGGTATTGACTTTACTTTACTGGCCCATTCCCTTCTTCTCACGGAAACCACTACATCCTCGTTGTTGTAGATTATGTTTCCAAATGGGTCGAAGCAATCCCCTGCCCTTCTGCTGATGCTAGAACTGTGGTGAAATTCTTGAAGAAGAACATCTTTACTAGATTTGGTGTGCCAAGAGCTATCATCAGTGATGGTGGTTCTCACTTTTGCAACAGGGTCTTTGATTCCCTGATGACTAAGTACGGGGTAACTCATAAGGTCGCTTTACCTTATCATCCCCAACTAATGGCCAAGCGGAAGTGAGTAACCGAGAGCTAAAATGGATTCTTCAGAAGACAGTCAACTCCTCCAGGAAGGATTGGTCTATCAAGCTTGACGATGCTCTGTGGGCTTATAGAACTGCATTCAAGACTCCCATAGGGATGTCTCCTTTTAAGCTAGTGTATGGGAAGGCTTTTCGTCTCCCAGTTGAGCTAGAGCACAAAGCTTATTGGGCTTTAAAATCTCTCAATTTTGATTTACGTGATGCTGGAGAGAAGAGGAGATTTCATCTTTCTGAGTTGGAAGAACTAAGAGAACAGACGTACGACAGCTCAAGGGTTTACAAAGAGCGCACAAAAAGGATCCACGACCGGATGATTCAAAAGAGAGACTTCAAAGTGGGGGATCTGGTGTTGCTCTTTAACTCTAGGCTACGTCTCTTTCTTGGGAAGCTGAAATCACATTGGGCAGGCCCCTTCAAAGTAGTTGGAGTTACATCCTATGGAGCGTACGAGCTGGAGAACAAAGCTGGTGAAACCTTCAAGGTAAATGGTGCTCGTTTAAAAAGCTATCTTGGTACTGATCATAAGTCTTTTCCCATGCAGGCAATATTCTTTGTTTAGAGTGAATCCAATTCTGCAGTAAAGATGATTTCACAAGAGACGAGTTCAGCTATGAAGAAGAAATTTTCTTGGCGAATGCGGAAAGAATTAGGAAAGTTGAAGAGACTTGTTGTGGGTTGTTGTGGAGCTTCCAACCGCACTTCCTTTGATTGATCAAGCGGAAAAAGTCTAGCTAAAAGACTTAAAAGAAGAGCAGCTGACTGGGAGGCAACCCAGTATTTTCGGTACTTTATTTCAGTTTTATTTTGGTTATTTAAGCTTTGTTTTGTGCTAAAGTTGTTCACATTATTTTGGTTAAGAAAAGAGCAGGTTTTTGCATCTGTGGTGTTGTCCGAACTTCTGTCTGGACTTCAAAGTTCGGACACAGTTCGAGAGATTGAAGCCTGCGCAACACTAGATGTTTGAACTTTTGTCCTAACATCGAAGTTCGGACCAGATTCGAGAGTTTGGCAAAGGTAAATACGAGATGTTCGAACTTCTGTCCTAACATCGAAGTTCGGACACAATACGAAGCGCGGCCCAGGTATGTATGTCCGAACTTGTGTCCGAACTTCAATGTTCGGACACTTCAAAAATTCTGAAACTAAAGAGCACGGATGACACTGTTTCGACATAGACTTCTTCCCCTCTCGTGAAGAACAGCAGCGCCGCCCACTTCTCCCTCTCCTTCAATCTCTCACAACTCTCTCATTCTCATTTCTCCACCAAATCCTACATTCTTGGCATCAATCTGCTCGTTTTTGAATTCTCTCCCACTCTATAACTCCAAATCGACCAGAAAATCACCAACTAAAAACGATTTTGAGCCTGTTCGTACGTGAACCCTAACTGTCGAATTGGGGGTTTTCCTTTGAGTTCGAATCTTGCAAATTATCTTGTTCTTCTTGCTCCTCACCACTCATTCAACTCAAACAAGGTATTTTATCCACTTTACTACCTCAGTTATTATGCTTTTGACAGATTTCGAAAGCTGAGGTGAACCAAGTCGGATTTTTACTGTGTATTGGTGAATTTGTTGAAACCCATTCGCATGTATGGGGTTTCTGTTCTGCTATGCTGTGAATTACTGTGCTTATATGTAGATTTATCAATTTGGGGTCTGATTTTGCATAGCTGAACTAATCTCGTTGACTGAGACTAGGACTGGATATGTTTTGAAACACTGCGATTGTTTTTCGGTTAAGTCTCTACTGGTCATGTTCGTTGAGGATTACCTTTGCGAATGAGAATATGGTTGATCTTTGCTGTGGAGAATAATGAATTTAAGGGGAGACTCTGTCGAATTTTGGATAACCATGTGCATACATTGAACTATTCCCGATATCTTTCCTTATTTGACATTGGTTGCCTTTGCTTGAGCAGATGTTGAGCAGAATTACTGACCGTTCTAAGAAGGCTGGGAGAGCCGGCGCAAGTTCAAGTCGTCGAGCTCAGCAGGATGATTTTAGAGACGACGCATCCAGAGAATGGTTTGCCAAGAACATGGACATTATTGCTGAACGTGGTGTGGCGCCTGAGCTAGAGCGTCAGCTGGGGCTGAGGGAATTACTGGATCCGTTTGGTTGGGGTAAAATCCTGGACATGGGAGGCCCATACTCAGAGCGAGTAGTACGAATGTTTTTTGCCAATGTTGTCCTCCAAGATGGCCAGATCAGCTCTACGGTTGACGGTGACCAAGTGACAGTCTCCACGATGGAGATTGCACAGTATCTCGGCCTTCCTTATCCTGCCCCCGATCATCCTGAAAACCTCAACCCTCATGACTTCCAAGCCGCAGCCCTAAACCATTACACCCCACTCCTGGTCCAAGGACCCCGGCGACGCCGAGGTGATGACCCATCGAAGCAGGTCATCCCTGCTGATCTGCTTCAGGACCCCAAAGAGAGAGTCCTCTTCGCCCTGCTGGTTACGAATATCCTCCCGAGGCAGAGCTCCGATCTGAACCATACGGACTACCTTCTTCTTCAGGCTGTGATGAACCTGAACTTTGCTGGGGCTGCTGAGGTCACTTACCTGTCGTGGGTCATTACTTTGCATCTGCGTCACATTGTGGAGCACAAGGACCGACACAAGCTGGGTTATCCGGTCATGATCTGTCACATACTTCGGAGGCAGATGGTCACCATTCCATCTGCGGGGCTGCATGCTGCGCGGTCTCCTATTGATGTTGGCGCCCTGAAGAAGATGTGGTTCGAGTTTGATGGGATGGCATGGAGGAAGAAGGCTGCCCCACGTCCGCAGAAGCGCCAGCGAGACGCGGGTGAGGGTCCATCAGAGCCAGCTCCTACTGCTGCAGCTGAGGAAGAAGAGGAATTTGCTGCACCGCTGGCCCCTGGGAGCGAGTATGTCACTCGCTATGAATTTAATCTGCTCGAGTCCCGCTTCATGGAGATGGATCGTCGCTATCAGGCGGAGATCGAGACCCTTCAGCAGCAGGCGCGCCGCTCTCAGGACGACTATGAGGCTCTGCTTTCTCAGTTTCAGCAGTGGCAGGCGTACTACCCACCCCCATAGTGATGATATTGTAGGATGATGCTACTTTTGTGTGGAAGCCATCTCTGGACTTCTTTGTGGTTTTATTTTCAGTATATTAGACTTAGTTCCTTTTAGTTTATTTGTGTTGTATTTTTCTTTATTTCGATTTCAGTTTGTTCTTCTCTTGAATTACAAGTACTAATTGTTACTAATGCGATGCTCCTAGCATACCTCTTGGTTTTGTTTGCTGATTTTGTGCAAGTATGCTTTACCGTGATGATTCCATGCCGGACACTTGCTTGGAAGCAAGTGTGAGGAAACATTCTCCCCTAGCAGGACACTAAGTGTGAGGAAGAACCTCTTCCTCAATCAATCACAAAAGAAATCAGCGGAGTTTTCAGTTTCTTTTCTTTTTGGTTTGTGTTTGGCCCGTGCTTTAATGTGTTATAACTCTGTAACTCTTCACTTCCACCCTTGTGAGTCTGACACATTTAGTAAGATCTTTTTCATGTGTTAATTTTCTGAACAATGATGACATTGCTCTTCATTAAGTGTGAGGAAGGGGGAGATCTTTCTGAAGGTGTCAGCCATTTATTTTGCATCCCGCACTAATTTTTGATTGGTCTTGGGCTATATGGGGGTAAGTTCCTTGGAGTGCTTCTATGTGTTGAATACTTGGGTGGATTTTTCATTGTGGAGTCGAGTCCGGTGATGACTTTAAGGATTGGTTTGCTCAAAGCTGTGTGTTCTTCTATTTAAGAAATAACTGAATTTTGTTAAATGTCTATGGACAAGTTAGTTATGGAGTCAGAACTGGTTTAACCTGGAACCCTGGGATTGATGAGAATGTTTGGACTGAAGGATAAAGGCAAGGCACTCCTCTGATCTGAGTTATTTTCTGAACCAAAACAGGCCTCTTCCATCCGGTTATTAAGACCTTGGGGTGCTTCATCACCCATATACCTAAGATCGTCTGATCTGGGATAAAAGACCCAATACCGTTACAAGGATGGAGAGAAAAGTCTAGGGGATGAATTATTTGCGTGAACAATTTAATACATATGCAAAAGAAAAAAAAGAGGCTCTTAAAATTCTTATGTTTATTGCAATCCTTTAATTAGATCATGAGTACGTGGTGTTGAAAGGTACTGCGGAATATGGCAGTACTTCACACCCCTTGTCATCCACGGGTTTGAGAATAGAAACCGTTGGAAGGTTCTGAGTTACTCTATGTTTTGACTTCATGATCTGACTTCTTCATAATTTTTTGTTTTAAAAGCTTGCTTCATTGTTTAAGAGACATGCAGTCAGGAGCAGATCTATTATTAGGTTGTTATTATGGCTTAACTCCTTCTTATTTTGTGCAATCCCAAGGTTTGGTACTAAGGCATTTTGAGATATCTTACTCCTGCTTTGCTTGAGGACAAGCAAAGGTTAAGTGTGAGGAGGTTTGATAAGTGTGAAATATGAATAGTTTTAGTGGTCTTTAACGCTTAATTTTCATACGCACATTGATAATATTCCACACTTATCTTACGTTTTCCTTCGGTTTGTTTCTTGTTAAGACTTGATACTATTTTGTATGCTGAATGCAGAGAAAAAGCCAGGAAAACAGTGGATTAACTCACGAGGGTGGTGATGCAACAAACGGGGGTTGAATTGGAGTCAGAACGAAGAATTTAGAAGGTTTTGAAGGTATGTCCGAGCTTGTGTCCGAACATCCAAGCACGGACGCAAGTCGAGAGTTTCGAGTGCTGTGCCTGATGAAGTGTCCGAACTTTAGTCCTAACTTCGAAGTTCGGACATGGTTCAAGAATCACAATGAGGAAAATTCAAAGTCTGATCTACGCTGCATATCCGAACTTGTGTCCGAACATTGAAGTTCGGACACAAGTCGAGACTTTTGGAATTGGAGCGCTCAAAACAATGTGTCCAAACATTGAAGGTCGGACCAATGTTCAGACGCGACTAAATTCTCAACAGAAGTTCAGCGTTTTGAAGGGAAAAGAGGAAGAAATTCTATATAAGTGACCTAATCTGAGGAAAGGAGGAACACATTACATATCATCACATCACGATACTTTGACGCTCCTGAAGAACGTTCTTTCCACTCATCTCACTCGATCGACGTTAGCTTCACCTTCATCCACATTCATCAAGCTCACCATTGCCATTGTAGAGGAGCGTCGACAGAAGAGAGTCAGACCATCATCTTCAACCTTGCGCCGGCAGTCTCTGAGTCTGGATAATCACTCAATTCGAGGGTTTTTCTTTCCTTAGATGAATTCTCTTTTGATTGTATTCATTCGCTTCTTTGTAATGTCTGGCTAGTAGGGATTAACTCTGGGGTAGGGTTGTTCAAGATGGATACAGTTTAGTTAGGATTTCTACAGTTTGACTATGGGATTGTAATGGATTGTTTCTAGGTTAATGCTAATCATTCATCTTCTCTATTAAATTTGCGCATTTATAGAGTTGTTTTGCGAATCCTATTAGGATCAGATAAGGTGATTAATAGGAAGTTCGAATTAACCTGGAGATTTGGGGAAAGATTAGTCGGATAGATAATTTTTCCTGCAAAAGCTAATAATTCTTCACACGTAATCCGCCTATATGTGTTTTGCCAACTTCTAGATTAGAGTTGACATGTTTTGATAGGTGAGCTCTTCCTTTAACTAAGATTTAGGATCGAAGAGAGCTTAAGAATTGGCCTTTCCGTTTCTCATAATAGAATTGTAGGTCTTACTAGATTTATCCAGCAACGAACAGCCCAAACCCGGAGTTCCATTCATTTTACCAACCTTAACATTTACTTTCATTAATCGTTTATTTTAACTTTGATTTGCGTTTTCCCCATTCAGTCACAAAAACAATTCACAACCCCCCTAAATTTCCAGTTTTCTTAGGACTTAGGCTTATCTATTCAAGTCCCGTGGTTCGATACCTGGTTACTTAATTTCCTATACTATAGTGAGCGGGATTTTTGCAACCCGACAGGCTTTTTGTTTTATTAATTTCTAGGTTTCTCAATTTAGCTTTAGTAGAACATTTACCTGCTTGAAATATTTTGTATGTTTACTTTGTTTGTAGATATTAGTATAATATATTTATTATAATGGACAATTTTTTCTAAAAGACTAGAAAATTTTACCTTTAGCGGAACAAGAATTTTATATATTCATTTATAATAATAAAAAGGTAAAATTCACAATATACCCCTGTTTTTTTCGTAATTTACAATATACCCCTTTTTGAAACTTTGTCACAAGATACCCTTGTTTTCTTTGCTAATTCACAAAATGCCCCTTTTTAAAAATGGCGTCAAATATTCCGTTAACCTCCCCTAAAAAATGACTATTTTGCCCCTTACCCGTTTTTTCTTTTTTTTTTTGAAAAATTCACAGTTTTTTTTGCTACTTTTTGTTGAAAAATTTTAAATTTTATAATATACCCCTATTTAAGTTTGTTGTTCATGAAATACCCCTGTTTATGTTTTGAAGTTCACAAGATACCTCTGTTTATGTTTTGTAGTTCACGAAATACCCTTATCACCCTGATGCCCTAGTAAAGCATCGCCTAGTTTTCTCTTGGCTTTCAAGTGCCTTCAGCCTCTTCATAATCCCAGGACAAATGTTGTTTACATTCCAGTTCTCTGAGGTTTCTTGTTTCACCAATAGCTGAGTATGAATCCCTGTCATTCACAATTAGACACAATTATAATATATGACCAGAGACAAACTAGTATAGCATGGATTATTTACATAGTTAGGTAAATACCTTCAAGTAAAGAGTAGATTGATTTAGTCATGTGGACAAACAATAATGTCACAGCCATTGGGTTTAAAAAGGCTACCTCTTGGTTGAATTCAGTAGCGGACCAGAACTTTTGTTTAAGGGGGACAAAAAAAATCTTGACACTACTGTTCTTTAAAACATTATGTTATTTTGTATTTTTCAAAAATTTATAAGAGCATTTTGCAAATTTTCAAAAGTTTCAGGGGGGGGTGCCCTTCCCCCTTTGTGTCTGCCCTTCGTCAAACTTGTGTTGTGCCAAGCACTCTAATGGGATATCGCTCAGATATTTGAATGCACCAAAATCCATCTGCCTAATGGCCACTGCCCCCCCCCCCCGAAACATTTTAAAATTTACAAAATGCTCTTATAAATTAAAAAAATACAAAATAACATAATGTTTTGAAGAACAATAGTGTCAGAAATTTATTTTGCCCCCCCTAAATAAAAGTTCTGGTCCGCTATTGAGTTCGACCAAGAGGTAGCCACTTTAAACCCAATGCCTGTGACATTATTGTTTGTCCACAGGACTAAATCAATCTACTCTTTACTTGAAGGTATTTACCTAACTATGTAAATAATCCATGCTATACATGTTTGTCTCTGGTCATATATTATAGGGAAAATTCACGAGATACCCCTGTTTTCTTTCGTAATTCACAATATACCCCTGTGATTTTAGTAATTCAACTTTAAACATGCTTAAATGCTGTCCAAAATTGATGAAACTTTACATGGACGATGCTAAAGTGTTATATTTTGGTCCAATAACAAATTTGAAGTTTTTTAAGCTCACATGTGACCTGTGGGACTCAATGAACAGTCACATATTCATTAGGTCCCACAGGTCACATGTGAGCTTAAAAAACTTCAAATTTGATATTGGACCAAAATATAACACTTTAGCATCGTCCATGTAAAGTTTCATCAATTTTGGACAACATTTAAGCATGTTTAAAGTTGAATTACTAAAATCACAGGGGTATATTGTGAATTACGAAAGAAAACAGGGGTATCTCGTGAATTTTCCCTATATTATAATTATGTCTAATGGTTAATGACCGGGATTCGTACTCAACTAATGGGGAGACATTCCAAGAGACAAGAAACCTCAGAGAACTGGAGTGCAAACAACATTTGTCCTGGGATTATGAAGAGGTTGAAGGCACTTGAAAACAAGATAAAACTAGGCGATGCTTTACCAGGGCATCATGGTGATAAGGGTATTTCGTGAACTACAAAACATAAATAGGAGTATCTTGTGAACTTCAAAACATAAACAGGGGTATTTCGTGAACAACAAACTTAAATAGGGGTATATTATAAAATTTAAATTTTTTCAAAAAAAAGTAGCCAAAAAAACTGCGATTTTTTCAAAAAAAAAAAAGAAAATCGGGTCAGGGGAAAAAAAGTCATTTTCCAGGGGAGGTTAACGGAATATTTGACACCGTTTTTAAAAAGGGGCATTTTTTGAATTAGCAAAGAAAACAGGGGATCTTGTGACAAAGTTTCAAAAAAGGGGTATATTGTGAATTACGAAAGAAAATAGGGGTATATTGTGAATTTTCTCTAATAAAAATTGTTGTTTATGGTATTGAAAATGTTTCACCTGATCCATCCAACCCACCCTTGGATGACGGAAAGGATGACGAATAAAGAATAAACGAGTAATGAATGAACGGATGATAGATGATATATTGAGTGAAGATGCGGGTGATATTTCACCAATCTGAACCCAATCTATTGACATCTTTATTTCTTAGTGGGACAGAAGGGCGGAATGGATGCCTTCACAATACCCTGCACCATCGTCCGCCACTTGAGTAAGTGCCAAATTTTTGGCTACATGTATATGTAGCTAAAGATAGTTACATTTACCGTACAACTTACAATGAAAACATGTACAATGAATAAGAAAAACATGTACAATAAATAATTATACTTAATTAAAGTACTATTTTTGTGAACAATATTAGTTTTATAAGTACTGTACAAGTTTTATAAATGTAATATATATATTTCGTCTACTACATGTATATATAATATATCTATCTTTGACTACATATGGGTGTATGTATCCAAGACATGTCTGTCCCTCACGGAGATTGGAATGCGGTAGGATGGCTTGGATCGCTCTTCTCGGATTACTCGGCTCATCTATTTGTTATGTATGAATGTAGCTCTTTGAGTCTTTTTATAATACCTCTGAATTCATTTACCTATAAATCATCGACAAACACATTAGATAACAAAAGTTATTGGTATGTACTAACTGTTCAATTTCTCAACAGTTATCAAGAGGGGTTAGCTACTTTATTTATACTACTTTTCAAATAGTATTTTTATTTAAAACTTTATTCATACTATTTTTTATATTATTTGAAAATATGACATATATATATTTACAAACGTACCTCTAACATAAACTTCTAAGAGTTAAAAAGGTTATGATTTATCCCACGAAAGCGCGCAGGTCAATTAATTTTCCATCCGAGTGCCACTAAATTACGCATGTGGGGAGTAATTGGGTATAAAATTGTTTCAATTCAATATATTACTAAATGAAAACACTATTCAAGCATCGCATATCTTAACTTATAATTTTAATGTGGTTTTATGTAAATTTTATAATGAATTAATAATTTAGAAGTATTTTAAAGCTGGTTAATTGTCCAAACCTTAGTGAGTTTTTTATACTTATTTATCCTTTTCATTTTTTTTAAAGTGTTTTTTAAAAATGACCTATTGAGGTTTTGAAACTTATGTTTAGTGTAAATTTTTTAGTATCAAATAGCTTATATCGGGTATAATAAAACCTAAAATTATTTCAAAAAATTAATTATTTAAAGTACATATTATAACTAATTATTATTACAAATAGTATTATTGTTTATAACGTTATTTTATTTATTTAGAATTTTTATATTTTCATTTCACATTTTTACTTTCGAACGCCAAGAATACTAATTTTTTGAAACCACTATATATAATTTTCAATAATAAACTAGTCAATAAAACGTAACAGTAGACGATCAATAACACTATCAACAACACAAGATAAATTAGAAGAGAGAGGCTAAGAGCTAGACCCTTCGCGTATCAACGAGGGAAGGTGCACAGAGTTATTTTTGAGCATCATGCTCAACTAAATTACGGCCATTGAATCTTTAAAAAACAAATGGATGGTCTAAATTCTAATATTTATTATACTGGGTTGCTATTCGCAGTATAAAATTACTAATCACCGCAGTACAAAATTTTTTTAATTCATATTGACGTTGTACACATTTAATAATGTCGTGTTGTAACTCTTGTTTTTTTTAAAAATAATTTCTTGAGCGTAAACAGTAAAAAACACTCTGATTGTTACAAAACATTATAAACCCGTATAAAAGACGTTAAACCCCTTTTTAAGCGCATTTAAACGTTATAATTGTGACTCCACATAAGTTAATGACATTTTATGTTGTGTTTGACTAAATTACAAACACTGTTACACTTTCAGAACGTTGTATTGAAATTGCAGTTGAAAACGTCAATTTCGGGTAAAAAACGCTCGTACTATATATAGCGTAACCTCCCTTATTTTCTTCATTTCTCTCTTACTCACTCTCTCTCCTCTCTCTCTCTCTCTCTTCCATCTGATCCTCCCTTCTACCTGCCGGAGCCGCCACCGTAGCCACCGCCGGAGCCGCCACGACCACCAGCTGGACCACCGCAACACCACCGGAAAAATTTTCCGGTGAGCTTTTTGAAAATTTTTTTTGTAACTTATAGATTTGGGTGTCCTGAGTATGAATTTGATGTTAGTTTTTTGAAATTTAACATCATTTGAGCTAATCTAGCATGAAAGTTTCAAAATTAGCATGAAAATTAAAAAAAAAAAACTGGGCGAGCTCCTCTACTGCTCTACCTGGGCGCGGGCGAGTACCTGGAGTGCTCTACCTGGGCGCGGGCGAGCTCGGCGGCTGCTCTAGTCGGAGACGGGCGAGCCGGTGCGCGGCTCGAACTGGAAGCGGTAGAGTACCGCTGCGGCTCGTGGAAGATGTCCCTCGTTCAGGCGGTGGAGGCGAGCAGCACGCCTACTCGGAAATGAAGGGGGCGAGTACTCCGGCTACTCGCGGTGGACGGAGGCAAGCAGCAGGCCTGCTCGACCCTGGAGAAGGAGAGGATCAGCAGTGCTCGCCCACGAAGAAATAGAGCACCTGCGCTGCTCTAACTTATGTTTTTTTTTTGAATTCTAATGATTTTTAAATGTTTTTTTAATTATAATATTATGTATGATTTATAAATGTTTTAATTTGTTATTTTTTTGAATTCTAACTAATATTGTGAATGATTTTTAAATGTTTTAATTTGTTTTTTTTTAGAATTTTAACTAATATTGTGAATGATTTATAAATGTTTGAATTTTTTTTTTTTTGTGAATGATATGATTATAAATGTTTGAATTTTTATGTTATGAATGAGGAATATAACTGTGTGATATTCGTATGCAGTGATGGATCGTCTGAAAAAAGCAGTGAGACATGTCACGAAGAGAAAGAATAAAGACCGGGGTGCGCAGCAGGCTATGACGGCCTCGTACCATCGTCGTGCACATGCTCCTGGTGAAGGGCCGAGTAATCCTGCCCCCCGCATGGAAGCAACACGCCATTCATCTTTCCATCCGGGACAATCTTCCAACGACCCGGCGTTTCAAGTACCAGCACCACCAATGGTAGCGGAGGATGACTCGGTGGTGTTCAATATACCGAGGAGACGCATGCCAGTGTTGTCATCATCCAGTAGTGCTTTTTCTGACAGATCACTGCACAGCTCTAGCTACAATATCTCGGGGGAATCAAGCCACCAGACTGCTCCGTTAGGCGGTGGTAGTTCATCACGTCCACCACGCCCATCACCTGCCCGTGCTGTTGAGGACCATGTGATGACTGAGCGTTCGCCACATGCTGATGACGATGGTCGTGGTGCTGATTATGAGGACTCACCCGACGTGGATGAGGAGCAGGATAAGGAAGATGATGAAGTCATGGATAAGGAGGATGACACCCGAAGATCCTAAACCCTGAGACTTATCAGACCACCTGGTTCATCGTCCAGATCCCTGTCTAGTAAGTCATATTTTCATAGTACTTCATTACATATCACTTTTATTTTTATGTGTACTTACCTGACCAAGTGTGTTACAGCTACTGTCTGAGGCAAGTGAGCTTGCACGCCCGTACTACCAAGAGAACAATGCATGGGACTGGTGGTCATACTATCGTCAGGGGATGCCAGAAGAAGAACAAAGGGCTGCAACTGATGGTCTTGTGGATGTGTTCAGCTCTTTATACATATGGGATAGTTACCAGCGCCAGCATGGTGCACCCTAGTGTTGTCATCTTGGATTTGGATGTAATAAACTTTAGTATCATCTTGGAACTATTTGTTGTCTTTCATTTTTACTTGGTGTGTTAGACGCTAGTACAATTTGTTTGGATGTAGTTTTTTTCTGGTGGACTTGGTGATGGTGGAATTATTGCTGACAATGCTGGTGACCTTGTTGATGATCTGTTGGTTGATTTTGTGGAGGTTCTTAGAACCGGTGGAGATAAGAAAAACAGGGGAGACTATGCCAAAAATTTTCTAGAAATGCATTGTTTCTGCATTCATGGCTCCTTTCAAAGTTAACGATCAGTATTTGACAAATGTGCTTCTTAAGATCAATGCCAAGATGGGTGGTCTAAATTCTTTGTTGGTCGTTGAATGTTCTCCAGCAATGATAGTGTCGAAATGAAATATCTAACATGTACCAAAGATTGTATATGTCACGAGAAATGAAATATATCAAAATGTAGAAATTCCTAAGAAAGAAAAGTCCCTGAATCCAAATCGTATGAATCACATAATTAACAGTCAATAACTTTAACAACACGTTTATTCCACGTCCAAACATCTTTTAACGATTATAAATGCCGAAAATTATAACAACGATAACTAACAAGATCAATTACACAATAACCAATTACCTAATTATTTCCTAGCCTTTGTCTCTCTATTCCCCGTGCTATTACATTACGTCTCATCTCATAAATTGGTTCTTGGTGTTGAAAATCATCATCATCGGGCTCAATAGGATCATAAATAATAAGTAATGGAATATGAGTGATGAAATCATTATACTCCATGTAATTCTCCATCATCCGGCGAACTGATGTATCATTTCGTACATGAATAAAAGTCCACTCGTAGTCGCCCTCCAGCCCCAAATACACCATTGTTGTTATGTTTATTCTGCCAAGGAGGGACTGTAGTGCCCGTATTACTCGTCGTTGTAGATCCCGGAGATTACTAGGATATGGCATAGTAACTTCTACGCGTCTATGCCCCATTCTTCTATCAAATTGTGCTCCATGACGACCAAAAGTAGCTACATAATTAACGTGCAAACATAAAGGAAACTCCATCTGATTTTGAGAGCGAAATGGGAATTAAGGTGTGAAGAGTTCAAGCAAGATGTAATTAGACAGATTCTGAGAGCACGGGGTAAGGAATGAGTATGTTGGGACACTAATACCCACTTTTATAATATTTGAGTAACACTACATGTCCAATGGCTAGTTCAGCGGCTAGTTCAACGACTACTGAAAGGAAGCGTACCAAACACACCATGTGCAGTACAAAGTGAATTCAAAGTTACCATAGGTAATTACTTTTGTCAGGAAAGGTACACGTACCAGGTTACCGTTTGCAGTACAAAGTGAATTCAAGGTTACCTTAGGTAATTACTTTTGTCAGGTAAGGTACACGTACTAGGTCACTGTACACGTACCAGGTTACCGTTTGCAGTACAAAGTGAATTCAAAGTTACCATAGTAATTACTTTTGTCAGGAAAGGTACACGTACTAGGTCACTGTACACGTACCAGGTTACCGTTTGCAGTACAAAGTGAATTCAAAGTTACTATAGGTAATTACTTTTGTCAGGAAAGGTACACGTACTAGGTCACTGTACACGTACCAGGTTACCGTTTGCAGTACAAAGTGAATTCAAAGTTACCATAGGTAATTACTTTTGTCAGGTAAGGTACACGTACTAGGTCACTGTACACGTACCAGGTTACCGTTTGCAGTACAAAGTGAATTCAAAGTTACCATAGGTAATTACTTTTGTCAGGAAAGGTACACGTACCAGGTTACCGTTTGCAGTACAAAGTGAATTCAAAGTTACCTTAGGTAATTACTTTTGTCAGGTAAGGTACACGTACTAGGTCACTGTACACGTACCAGGTTACCGTTTGCAGTACAAAGTGAATTCAAAGTTACCATAGGTAATTACTTTTGTCAGGTAAGGTACACGTACTAGGTCACTGTACACGTACCAGGTTACCGTTTTTTTAACTTGTAACCTTGTGGCTAGTTCATGACCAACCTCTATATAAGGGATGCCTCCTCCATTTCATCTTCACACACTCTCTCTCCATATTCTCGAAGCTCTCTATTTCCTTACTCTCTTCCAACACTTATTTCGTTAAACTGTGCAAGCTCTCTCTCTAAACATGAGTCAATCTTCAGATTCCGATCATGAGTATGTTCCAATATCAAGCCCAGTAAGTATTTAGTTTATTGTCTTTGTTAATCATATTCGCACTAACATTTCATATTTCAATATTCATCTAACATTCTCTCGACCCTTATTGCAGGATAGTGACTCAACCACTGATTCAGATTGGGATGAATTTGATGAAGGCGTTCCGGATCATTATGCACAGATGGATGAGTACATGCAAGAGATGTATAATCGAGCTCCGGTGGTGGACACAGGTTACTTATTTCAAACAAACCAGGCCTTTAGGGGTAAAGAAGAAGCGAAAGCTTGGGTAGATAGTGTTGGCCATCCCAACCATATCTACACCATAATTCAAAGTTCTCGCGCGGGCCAAGATTTCCACATACCATGTGAGAGGTATTGGAAACCACGAAGGACATCACGACCTGGTGTCATCAACCGGCGCAGATCATCGGGTTCAAAGAAATGTGGTTGCCCTTTTAAAATTAAGGGGTATTACACAAGCTACGGGTGTTTCTTGCAAGTGGGTAACGGATGGCATAACCATCTCGCAGAGTGGGCAGAGGGTCATTTTGTGGGAAAACGCCTGACTGAGGCGGAGGAGATTATGATCGACCAGAGAACCAGAGTCGGTGTGCCCCCCTGTGCAATTTATTCCGAGCTCACAACAATCAACCCAAAACGTCAGCAACAAGGAAAGACATATACAACCGGATACAAAAAACAAAACTAGTAAATAGAGATGGTCGATCTATGGTGCAGACTCTGCTGAGTGACCTAGACAAAAACAACTACTACTACGATTACACTACAGATCCAAGTAAGTCAACTCAGTATGTCTCAAATAACTTCAATCATTTAGGTTTCATCTTAATTTGATAGATAACATGATTATATTTCACAATTTAGATGATCAAACATGACTTGGGTCCATCTTCTTTGCACACCCTACATCTAGATTACTGCTCCATGCGTTCCCGTATGTCATAGGCATTGATGCTACCTATAAAACAAACATAGCAAAAATGCCTTTGGTTCAGTTCATCGGGATGACGAGTATAGGCAAAAACTTCAGCATTGCCTTCGCCTTCCTTGTATCAAAAGCAACAGACATGTATGTGTGGGCACTTCAACAATTAAGGGACCTCCTCGGGCGGACTACAACCTCTACATTTATCACCGACAGATGTCTGGCCCTGATGAATGCCTTAGATGAGGTATTTCCTGAATCTCATCATCTACTATGTCGGTGGCACATAAGTAGGAACGTTCAGGGGAAAGCCGAGACTTATATGGGTGATAGAGGAAGGGCGGCGGCTGCAGTCCGAATGTGGACTTCGGTTGTCTACTCGAGCACAGAGCAGGACTACAACGAGAGGTACGCATATTTCAAGGACACATACCAAAGCTACCCACGTTTCATTACGTATGTTGCATCAGTCTGGGAGAAATACAAGGAAAAATTTGTGGAGGCTTGGGTCAAGAATGTGTTGCACTTCGGCAACACAACGACAAATAGGTAAAATTGTTAATCTTGTAATGTTTAAGATAATACAGTGATTGTTATAGATCTATAAAACTTACTTAAACATTTGATAGGGTGGAGGCCGCACATTCTTCTCTAAAGGCGAGATTAAGGAGTGCTAGACACACTTTGGATGTAATCTTTCCAAAGATTAATCATGTGAATACAAGCATCCGGGAGTTAAAAAAGGATTTTGAGGCAGCCAGGACAAAACACAGAAGAGAGCACATGAGGGTTCCAATCGCTGACCTGATCGGGAAGGTTAGTACCCTTTGCTTAGATGAGCTAGTCAAGGAGCTTGGAAGGACGAATTATGTGCAAATGGACAGCTCAATCTGTGGATGTGACAAGGTAACCTCTCATGGATTACCATGCGCTTGTAAATTAAACTACATGCTGGATAGTGGTATACTATGCTCAAAGAGGGATATACATCGTTTCTGGTATACCCTAAGCTGGGAGAAACATGAATCGACAATTGATATGGTATCCTACATGGAGGAAGAACAAATAGATGGCGAGACATAGCTTCTGAGGTAGCACAGTCAGATGATCCTACTCTGATTGCGAGATGTTACAGTCAACTCCAAAACTTCCTTCACCCAGATATGGTGTGCCAATTAGGAGAGCCATTGGAACAGGTTGGGATTGGCAGACCTACCGGGCCCTCAAGACCAAACCGACGGAACCTTCGTCTTGGGAACGTAACCGACCAAGGGCAGGCCAGTCACAAGGAGCGCCATCAAATAGAAGATCACGTAATAGAGGATCATCAAATCCGAGTCGATTCAGCCCCTTGCCGACTTCCCATACTACCAGAATTTCAACCCCAACCTATATCAATATATGACTGGGTATATTGATGTTCGTGGAGATGGGAATTGTGGTTTCAGGGTCATTGCTGACTACCTATATTCAGACGAAGAGAGGTGGAAAGATGTCCGTGTAGCATTGTTCAATCACATGAAGAATCAAGCACCGGCGAATGGACTATACAAGGCCATTTTTAACGAAGGACCGTACAACGCCATGTTAAGAGCGCTTCATTGGAATTCAGGAGAGCCAGCACCTCAACATAAATGGATGCACACGGAAATGGGGTTGGTGATCGCGACAAGGTACACTTCGATAGTAGTTTTCTACTCTACTGTCTATGGGGGTGCGGCAAGTGCCACATACCTTCCCATCGATAATTATACCGATCGTGATAGCCCAAGAGGAGAGATCCACATAGGAATTTGCCCCGAGGGTCATTTCATAAGGTTCGGCATGGTTCAAGACTCCCCACTCCCCCCTGTCTATCCGCAGTGGTTCGCTTATAGAGATCCAAACACTGTCGGACCTTGGATTCATCAATTACAATCTAGGTTAGATAGTTGGATCAACGTTGTACCTTAGTTTTTCTTTAACTTAGTTGTTGTAACTTAGTCTTTCTTTAACTTAGTTGTTGTAACTTAGTTTATCAATAAATTAGTTGTTTTAACTTAGTTTCTCTAACTTAGTTGTTGTTTTACTCATATTCACTTAAATTTGGTTATTCAAACATTTATTATTTCAAAAAAAAGTGTCTCCCCGTAACATTCAAACTTATTCAACTAAGTTTGGTGAAAAAAAAAATTTGTACTGCAAATAGTAAAGTATTTGCTATTCGCAGTACAAATTAATTTTAAGTCAAATTAATAATATAAACACATAAAAATGTAATATAAACACATAAAAATGTAATCCAACACTTTTTTTTACAAAAAAAAGGTTCCTGTATTGATTCCAACAAAAAAGTAACTAGTAAAATTCGCTACTAATCAACTACAAACTACTTCGGTAAATTTACTTTCCGATATCATTTTTTGAAAAAAAAAACAGCGACACATCATTACATGTGTACAACGTCAATATGAATTAAAAAAATTTTGTACTGCGGTGATTAGTAATTTTGTACTGCGAATAGCAAACCCCCTAATAATAATAATAATAATACACCAAAAACAATAATAATAATGCATTACAATAATGATCCATTATTACTTTCGAAGTTTGTTATCTAATTCATCACTTGTTAGTTAACGAATTATAATATCAATTTTAATGAATCATAATATCAAAATTAATGAATCATATCTTCATTTTAGTGTATCATCGCAAACATATAAAAAAAAAAAATTTAAACAATAATGCAATACAAAACAATATATGGTATGTATGCAAAATACATGATTCATCATAGAAGATTTAAATTGCACCATACAACGATAATAATACACTACAAAACAATAATGATTTTTTATCGGTTCTGTAGTTTGTTATCTAATTCACCACTTCTTAGTTAATGAATCATATTATCAATTTTAATGAATCATAATATCAAAGTTAATGAATCATATCAAATATCAACGCAAATATATAAAAATAAAAAAATTAAACAATAATACAACACAAAACAATATTTGGTATGTATGAAAAATACGTGATTCATTATATAAGGTTTAAAATACACTATCCAACAATAATAATACCACACAAAAATAATTGATTTTTTATCGGTTCCGAAATTTGTAATCTAATTCACAACTTATTAATTAATGAATGATAATATCAATTTTAATGAATCATAACGTCAAAATTAGTGAATCATATTATCATTTTAGTGTATTATCATACACATGTAAAATAATTTTTTTTTCAAATTTGTCAAAACATATCCATGACTGATCTTATTTTGAAGATCTTAAATTTAGATAAACAGTGATATAATTTTTTTTCATTTTGGATTTATATATTAAAAGTTACAATCATTTAAAATTAATACAAATTTTCTTATCACCATATGTGCCACATCAGCAGTCCAATCAGCATTTGAATTGACAGCACATAATGTGCCCGTGCAATGGTATGTGCAGCGCTCCCGTTCCGTCGAATTTGCGATATTTGTAATATATTTGGGTAGTTGTTTTGCGCTATCATATTTAGTATATTTACGGTTAGTTTTGTGTTGACATATTTGTAACAGTAGGTAGACGCTGCGGACCATTTGCACGTATTATGGTATAGCCCATATGATGTGGCAGTCCCAGTCAGCACATCAGTTCCAGTCAGCTGGTGATTGGGTTATCTTTTGTTATATTAATTTTTAATTATTGTAACTTTTAAAATATATGTCCAAAATAAAAAAAAATACACCAATGTTCATCTAAATTCAAGCTCTTCAAAACAAGACCAATCATGAATATGTTTTGACAAGTTTAAATTTTTTTATTAGTTAGATGTATATGTTTGCACATATCAGTAAGACTTATGATTCACTGTATAAAGCTTAAAATACACCGCACAACAATAATAATACACCAAACGACAATAATGATTCAGTATTTGTTTCTGAATTGGTACATCAAGAAAACATATGATTCATCATAAAGGCTTAAATTGCAACATACAAATAAAAATAATACACCATAAAATAATTATAGTACATCATAAAACGATAATAATACAACATAAAACAATAATGATTCACCACTTGTTAGTTAATAAATCATAATATAAATTTTAATGAATCATGATATCAAAATTAATGAATCATATCTTCATTTTATTGTATCATCGCAAACATATAAAAATAACAAAATTAAACAATAATGCAACACAAAAAGATATTTAGTATGTAAAAATACATGATTCGCCATAAAAGATTTAAAACACACCATACACCAATAATAATACACTACAAAATAATAATAATAATTTTTTATCGGTGCTGAAGTAATTCACCACTTATTAATTATGAATCATAGTATCAATTTTAATGAATCATAATCTCATATTTAATGAATCATATCATCATTTTAGTGTATCAACGTAAACATATAAAAAAAATTAAACAATAATATAACACAAAACAATATTTAGTATGTATGAAAAATACATGATTCACCATATGAGGTTTAAAATACACCATACAACAATAATAATACACTACAAAATAATAATGATTTTTTATCGGTTCTGAAATTTGTAATCTAATTCACCATTTATTAGTTAATAAATGATAATATCAATTTTAATGAATCATAATATCAAAATTAATAAATCATATTATCATTTTAGTGTATCATCATACACATGTAAAAATAATTTTTTTAAAAGTTGTCAAAACGTATTCATGAATGGTCTTGTTTTGAAGAGCTTGAATTTAGGTGAACAGTGATATA
>CM041777.1:196890286-197017475 GCA_023374045.1 Limonium bicolor | reverse complement strand
ATTTTTTTTCATTTTGGACTTATATATTAAAAGTCACAACAATTTAAAGTTAATATAGTAAAAAGGCAGTCCAGTCAACAAAATAATCCAGTCAGCAGCTGACTGGACTGCCAGGTGGATAGACTGTTCTATATTGAAATACCCCTAAATTAATTTAAATTAATTTAGGGGATTTCTTTTATTAAACCATAAATAATACTATTAATATTAAATTATGGTATGGAATTATGAATATAAATTATTATATGGAATTGTGAAATTTATTTAGGGGTTTTCTCCTATTTAACCCTAATTATTATACATTATTATATAGTATTATGAATTTAATAATAAGATTTATAAGTCAATAAATCTTGGGAAAATTTCTAAACACTCCAAATATATTATAAAGATTTTAGGAAGTGTTGGAACATTGTTTTGAAACATAAAAGTCAATATAAAATTCTAGAAACCTTAGAGCTTATTAAGCCTTGCTAGAGTTGACTTTTTGAGAATGGTCAAACCAGGCCATGAAACCTATACCAATAAATAGGTTATGAAAAACCATGAAGATCGATAAAAAGAACGTTAAAAACGGAGCATCCTAGCCAAAGTTATGATAAATTGAAGTTTAGAGCCAAAATTTTGAAAGATGCTGACGTGTCCAGGACACGTGTCGCGCCCAGTCAGCACCCAAGACACTTAATCGTTTGATTTTCCCAGCGGTTTTGGCATGTCGAGGGTCGATCTTTAGACACCTATATCTTTTTCCCTACTCCACCATTTGGTATGCCGTTTGTTTCATTCGATTCTCCTATCTTTCCTCTTTCCAACCATTACTCACACATCATCTAACTCCTTCTACATCGACGGGAAAATCGATCTAAAGTTGCCTCCTCGCGAGTTCGTAACCCAGAACTGCAGTTTTTCCTGAAAACGGGTAAACTTCGTCACGCCATAACTTCTTCATTTCTCATCCAAATTTCGTGTTCTTTAGCCTGTTTTGAAGATCTCTAATCCCTCTACAACTTTCATGTTTATGGCCAAGGCTGATTCGCACTGGTTTGGGAGATAAATCTGTCTAAAGTAGCCTACTCGATCACGGTCGGAAATCTGCCCAGTTCATCCCGAAACCGACTAGGTAAACACGGATCTTGTGAGATCTGTAACGTTCTCCCTAGTTCATCAAAATCAATGATTCTTCCACTAGAATCTAGAGTTACATGTCTAGTTTGGATTGTGATAGGTTCCATGAACCAAATCTCTTTCAGTTGGTGCGAGTTGATTCGAGAAGTGGCATACCTGAACCGCACATAAAATAACGTTTTCCAGATTTCCCGATTTGATTTCACCCCGTTAATGCAATTCCGGTGAGTTTCCGATCAAATTTCTCCATGGTTTCTATTCGAAATTTCATCATCGATCAAACCCATATGCCAATTTAGTCTATTACGCATTACAATGTGAGAATTTGTCGAAATTGAATTCGAACTCAAACCATGAACCCTAACTTCGAACCCAGATTCGAAACTGCTCGATTCTTCATGATAATTGGGGAAATTGGTACCATTAGAACCGGGATTTAATTTCGAGTCGATAGGAACAAGAATCACTCGATTTCGTTCTGTAGATTGTGAGAAAAACGAGATTTAGTACTCGAATAGGAGATTGAGTTCGATGATGAACTCGACAATCAGGAGTCGTCCGATCTCAGTTAAAAGAAACGGACGGCCACGATTAAAACGTTTCAAAATATAAGTATAAGTTTTTATATTTCCAGAATTAAATCCTAACTTGTTGAATTAATTTAAATATCTTCCCGAATGTATTTTGACTTGAAATTTTTACCATAGATTCCTTATTTAATCTAGTTTATTTTATGTAAATTAATATGGGTTTTGAGTTTTTAAACATAAGTTATGATTTTTGCAAGTTACGAGTGTTATGGAATTATTTGGATAATTTAAAAAGATATTTTTTATGAAATAAAATTTTATAATATGTCTAAAATGTTATAGTTACTATATATTTAATTTGGGGATTTTTGGACAATTGTAAATGGGTTTAAAAATTGTGTTTATGAGTTTTTCATAAGAATAACTTATAATATATGGTTTTTAATGTAATCAAAAATTAAAGTATAGTTGATTAATGAACTTTATAGGTTGGAGAAAATATAATAAGACTAATTAACATTTAATACAGTATGTTATAATATTTTGGGTATTAACTTTAAGTGAAGTAAAAATTGTTACATATATTTATATATATTTATATGAGAGAAATAAATAGAAACTTATATTAAATCAAGGAATTAACTAAACTACATTTTATTTATTATATATAATATGGGGCTAATATGTTTAACGAAAACTAAGGGAAATACTTTATTTTATAAACCATATATTGGATGTAGCTATGTGTAAAAGTTAGTATAAATAATTAAGTGCAATAAAACTACACAAGGAATGTCTTGAATAAATCCTAATATATATACACATAAAAAACTACATAAATGAAAGAAATAAAATGCCTTATAGAAAATATAATATGAAGGAATTAATGAGATAAACTAAACCTCTACATAATACTAATAAAAGAATATTATATGAGGCGGTATTAAATTAAGATTATTAAACTTAAGGAGTTATCTTTGAATTTCTAAGATTTATATAAACCGTATTAAAATACATGTATAGTATTAGTCAACGACCATAATGTAAGTCTATAATTGGGTTAAGTAATTAATAAGTTAAAACTTAGGAAAATTGTGATTAGATTACATAAATGATACACAAATAGATCTTATTCTAGAATTAATGATAAATAAATGTAATACTTTTACATCTAAATGTTCTTAATATATAAACAATAATAAAGTAAATAAAATACTTTTACATATGAATATGAGGTGGATTAGTAAGTCTAGATTTAATCATTTCTTAACATCTAAGGTATTGAATATAACTTAATGTTTTAAGTTAAAATCAATAAAAGGATTATGATATAAAACTACATTAAAATGATTTGGAAATTTATCTAAATAATAATCCTTAAGTTTCTTGGCATTAGATAAGCCATATGAAATACATTTATACATTAATTACCAATACTTAGGATGTGAGTCTACAATTAAGTGAGGTATTTAGTAGTTAGAATTATAGAAAGGTTTATAAATAGGAATTTGATACTTAAAACCTTTGAACCTTTTATTAGATAAAACTAAGTTACATAAGAGATTATATTGATCTACTGTACGACGCTAAAAATATTAATGTGTCATTTGAGTATAAGGTATGAGGATTTTTTCAGAACATATTATCTTATTAAGTAATTGACAATTTCACTTGTGAATGAGAGTTTAATTCTTAGATAAATTCTACCTTATGTTAAGATATAATGTTCATCCTAAAACATAATAAAGGAGATTAATTTATTAAGTTATTCCTTTGAAACCTTAGGTTTTGTAAACAATATGAAAAATGTATTTTAAGACGTAAGTTTATTAAAATTTAGTATAAAAGGATTATACATAGTCTATAGCGGGAATGTGTGTAAAAATAAAACATTTGGGAAATTAAATGTAAGCAAGGATAAATAAAAGGTTATCTTAAAGTGCCTTATTATATAGTTAATGATAAAGTAAATGATATACCTTGGAAATACTAAATGTAAGAGTTCGATAAATCTAAGTTAACTATAATATAGTTATTCAAGATGAGAAACAGTTTAACATCTTATGATAAGATTATTAGATGGTTGTAATAAAAGTCATCCTAAACTAAACATAAGATAAATGAGTTTAGTAACTCAATTAGGTTATCATAAAATGCATCTATAACACCATATTTCCAATATACAGGATGTAGATCTTAATTAAGTTGAGGGGAAAACTTAATCATAATGGATTATTTGGTAATACTGATAAAATACATAATCATTACATTGTGAAACAATAGTATAATATTCTAAGATAAACCTATCATAGGTCATAACCCGATATTTATTCTAAATTAAGAATAAAAGTACTAAGCTTAAAAATTATTATTGAGATTCTAAGATTAGATGAATAATATAATATGCACTTATGATATAAGGGTCTCAAGAGTCTTGAATTGAGAATTAGGGTTAAGTATGAATAAAGTGGATAAGAGTATAACAATTAACAAGTGTTAATAACATACATTCCCTAGTCTTACAACCTTGGGTTATACAACATTCTAAGATAAGTCAACGATTACACATAACATTTAAGTGAGGGCTTAAAAGACATTTGAGACTTAGGAAATAAGAGTGAGGAATTTGTTTAAGTTTAACTTAGGCTACAAGTTATTGATGTTAGACTACCTTTAATATTCCTCAGAGTATTGTTGATTATTTGCACAAGTCGACTAGAACTGCTACAGCGATTACCAGGTACGATTTCTCGTACTCAGCTTGTTGTGTTTTGGACTCTATGGAATGTTTTGTACGATTTCTCGTACTCAGATATTTTTGGTGACGAATTTTATGGAATGTTTTGAGAAACGCTAAATGAGCTTGAATGAATCTTGAAAGGAAATTGGTTGTGTGACTAACTCAGCTTGATGTGACTAACTGAGCCTTGGATGTACAACTCACATGATCATTGGTTCCTTTAATCTGGTTATCTCATTAGATATTGACTGTTAAGGGTTTACGCCTCTGCACTCTGTAGGACTGAGTGTTTTGGTATTGCACTTGTACAGTTAATAGTCTAGTGGGAATGTGGGAAATGACAATCTTGGTATTGGATATGGATTATTTCTATTAAGTGGTGCACTCACTTTTCACCGATGACCGAGAACGGGTCGGTGGCAGCGGAGGTCTGCTATACCTCGCCCTTTGTGGCAACTGACAGCGGAGGTCTGTTTACCTCGCCCTTGTGGCAACTGACTGGCGGTGGGGGCCATCTCTCCCAATTGGTTTTATTCCACTCTTGAGTTATGGGTTCTTGGAAATCTTCTTTCATTCCCAGTCCTTGTGACTACTTGGGTCTTTCTAATCCTAATTGGAACTGAATCTAACTTAAACAATGGTTGTTCACTAACACATGGTGTGATTTTGATTGACTAACGTTACCTTTCTGTTATTTATTTTTACTCCTCATCTTGTTACCTTTGACTTGGTGATTTTGATGTGTCTTGTTCTTCTGATTTGTTTTGTGCATTTGACTTCAAGTTATTGTTATTTTAAGAGTTATGCTTTTCTTTTGAAACTGTTGTTTTGGAGAGTTGTACCAGTTCCATTCCAGGGAACTGACTCACCCCTCCTGGGGTGGGCTGCTTGGTTTCATCTTGCAGGTACGAATTGCTATACAGGTAGCCACGAAGAGTATGAGTGTATGGGATGGGAATTAGGAACTTTGGAGAGCTATTGTATTTTGTTATTATTCTTTTATGTTATGTTTTCTCGAGTTCAGACCGTAGCTTTTGTAATGTCATAAGTTGTAATTGGTGAGGTTTGGTGCCGGGTGTTTGGAACCCGATGATCTGTAATCGCCTTAGTATTTTATTTCCGCTGCATTTATGATAAGTAGGGGCGTTACATATATTACGTGCGAACTGCCCGCTTCTTCAAACTTGCGTATTTGTAAATGTTTTGAAAACTATTATTGGGTATTGCACTCAACTTATTACCTAATTCATCACACAATAATATATTTGTAGCATATTTGTACCCAAAATCATACATCAGAATTCACATATATTTGAACCAGTGTGATTGTCATGCGTTGGGACTTGCACGACTATGTTTTTTGTTGAGTTGGTCCAAATGTTGAGGTGTCGCTTGTTAGATGGAACTTTTTTTGAAAACATAAGATAGTAATTCATTGAGTAACAAGTTTGAATACAAGTTCTGGAATTAAATCCAGAGGCCATGATCCCGTGAGCTGGATACTCCGGGCATGGTTAGCAAGACTACGCTGCAATATTGACATCACGTGGGAGATAAAACCAACCCACATCGTTTAAACACCCTAAATTCCCCATAAGCCTATCCAAAATTGCTATTGTGGAGGGTAATAGCGATGAAACAGCTCCACCGTTTAGGTATTGGATGATGGACTTGCAATCTGAGAACACCCTTAGGGAAATTACTCCTGTCTTAGAAACTGCATCCAAAGCTCCTTCAATAGCCAAAGCCTCCGCATCCGAAACAAGCAGGTGCTTTGTGTAAGCTACACTTCCGACAGCCGACACACCAGCCTGAGTGCGGAGAATCCAAGCCAAACCTACACGGTCATGGCGGTCTAAACTCGCATCGACAAACAGTTCTGAAATATGCGGATGCAGGCGACGATGCAAAGCCAAAGCAGCCGGACCGATTTGATTTGCCGTAGTAGAAAGCTGGAAGAAACTATCTGCTTGACACCATCCTTGATTGAAAGAATTCGCCCGACCATGGGTAGCCTGGCAACAAGCAAACCATATTTTCCAAAGGAAACATAAATATGATCACCATGGATTTTGGTTGTCCAAATTAGTTTGGGGCTGTAATGTATATAGGTCATCACCCGTACACAGAGAAACAGTCGAAGTTACATTTATATATTGCAATCTTACTCATTGGGACTACTGCACCCCTCTACAATTATTTGGTTTACTTCTACTTTTATCATAAAATTCCAATACAATAGTTACTTGTTACAATTCGTCACTGCTTACAATTAAATACAAGTGTAACTCCCTTTTTATGAAACGTAACTAGCTTGCATTACTAGATTACACAGGTCACCTTTACAACAGAAGACCACATCGACTGTGTAATTCGAGAACCAAAAGTGCTTACAATTAAATACTAGTACTACATGTTTATCTCCCATTAAATAGTTTGATCAGACTTCACATGAATAATTGTAACATTCCAACTAGCTCAATTGAATACAATAAATACAACAGTCGTACATCCCCCGTCCCTTGGGGAACATAAACTTTTAATATCTACCGGATGTTACTAAAGATAAGACTAATACAACAATTAATAACATTAACTTTCTTAGATAGTGTTAATCATGATAGTTCAATCCTAGGTTTGTACTAATTAATCTACTTAATCTAATATAGTCAATCTACGAAAAAACATTAACTTTCATAGTTAGTAGGTAACTTTCACTGGACCATATTGTGTTTCTTTTACAAAATTTCTCTAACTACCTCTATATACTAGTATCGCAGATTCGAAGCCGCGGCCTTCCCCACGAATACTTGGTGTGGTCTATCCATTTGACAGTCCAGTCAGCTGTTGACTAGACTATTTTTGATGACTGGACTATATTTTTATTATATTAACTTTAAATAGTTGTAACTTTGAATATATAAGTTCAAAATGAAAAAAATATATCATTGTTCATCTAAATTCAAGCTCTTCAAAATAAGACCAGTCATTGATATGTTTTGACAACTTTAAAAAAATTATTTTACATGTATACAATAACACACTAAAATGACAATATGATTCATTAGTTTTGATATTATGATTCATTAAAATTGATATTATGATTCGTTAAGTAATAAGTGGTGAATTAAATTACAAACTTCGAACCTGATAAAAAATCATTATTATTTTGTAGTGTATTATTATTGTTTGTATGATGTATTTTAATCCTTGTATGATGAATCATGTATTTTTCTTAAGTACCAAATATTGTTTTGTGCTATATTTTGTCTGTAATTTTTATTTTTATATGTTTACAATGATACATTATAATGAAGACATGATTCACTAATTTTGATATTATGATTCATTAAAATTGATATTATGATTCGTTAACTAATAAGTGGTGAATTAGATAATAAACTTTGGAACTGATAAAAATAATTATTATTTTGTAGTGTATTATTATTGTTGTATGGTGTATTTTAAAACTTATATGATGAATCACGTATTTTTCATACATACCAAATATTATTTTGTGTTGTATTATTGTGTAAAAATTTTTATTCTTGTATGTTTGCGATGATACACTAAAATGAAGATATGATTCATTAATTTTGATATTATGATTCGTTAAAATTGATATTATGATTCATTAACTAATAAGTGGTGAATTAGATAACAAACTTCGGAACCGATAAAAATTATTATTGTTTTGTAGTACATTATTATTGTTGTATGGTGTATTTTAAACCTCATATGGCCAATTGCATATTTTTCAAACATATTAAATATTATTTTGTGTTGTATTATTGTGTAATTTATTCTTATATATTTACGATGATACACTAAAATTAAGATATGATTCATTAATTTTGATATTATAATTAATTAAAAGTGATATTATAATACACTAAAATTATGTTATGAATCATAAGTCTAATTGATATATATGGATATATACATGTAATTAATATAAATTTTTAAAATTCTCAAAACATATCCATATTTGGTCTTGTTTTGAAGAGGTTGAACTTAGATGAATAATGGTATAATTTTTTACATTTTAAACTTATAATTTAAAAAATATAAATTAATATAATAAAAAACAACCTAATCAGCACCCACTAAACTGCTAACTGGATGTCAACTCATACATCAGCACCAAAATTCTACACGGGCACCATCGCACGTCTTTACTACTATACTGCAAGCTTAAAAGATATGTATATCCAAATTAATCATAGTAAATGAACACCTCATCAACGCACCATGTTAGCTAAGCTTCCCCCACACCACCCACGTTAACAAGTTATACAAGGAACATAATCACCGTAAAGACAGACATAGCTATTCATTCAACAAAATAATCTAGATATAATCATGATAACTCCAACTAATTTCTAACAGTGCTATCATATTTGACCAGGGGCTAAGCCAAAATATGGGGAAGGGGGAGAAGGGTGAGGAAGAAGAGAAAGAAGAGGGAAAAGAAGGGGAGAGGGGGAAAGGAAGGGAAAGGAAGGGAAGGGGGAAAGGAAGAGAAGGCCAATACTTATAATTATATTTAAATTAATATTAGATATAAATTGACATGACAAAAAATTAAAATAAAATTGAAATATATAAATTAACATATAAATAAGTTTGTTTTACCTTTTTTATTTCAAATTTTAAAAGATGGTAAACTAAATTATATGTTAATGTAATTATTGTAGAACAATAGTTCTAAACTAGTAGTATTTTCTAAAAACTTCTTCTAAACGTTATTTTGAGTAATTCTAATATTATTTTAATTTATAAAATATGTAATAAAAAACTATACACACTTGTATTATGGGTATAAGGGGTACATGATTACTAAGGGCGACTTAATAATCCATTTTACTTTAGACTATATTATTAAAATTAGAATATTAAGAGTTTTTTTATCTAATATAGGCTAAAAATGATTTTTTCAATATAATTCTAAAATAAATATTACATATTAATAGAAATTAAATTGATAATAAATAAAACTTAGTGATATTTTACAAAATGTCATGGGGGCAAACAAATATCTATTAACATAAACAAACTATATAACAATAAAGCTAGAACTAATTTAACGTATGTACCCGAGGGAGTTGGGGGGCGGCACACCCACCAGCCCCCTGTCTCCACCCCAGCATTTGACTATACAGTTCACGTGAAAATAATAATTGCCTAATAAAAACATGCACTAGTACAAAAATGGTCTATTTTGACGTCCTTATTTTGGCGGTTGTACAAACAACCGCTGAAAAGACCATTTTTAAAATTCTTGGGGACCTATCTCGACAGTTGTTAGTAAAAACTGCAGAACTAGGTCCTCGAATTGAAAAAAAAAAGAAATGACCTATTTCGGCGGACCTTAGTAAAAACTGAAATACCCCAAACCTTGATATATTGTTTAAATACTAAACTATGATATTTAAAGGCTAAAAAGTGCCTTAGAAACATTAGTGTACAATTTAAACCATAGTAAAACACAATAAAGCACTAAGACACAGCTTGAGCAAAAACATGCTCTAAGCTTGGAGTGAACTTGGTTAGGACCCAAAGAAGCTACCAAGACTAAATAGTAGTCAATTATGATTTAATAAGGCTAATTAAGTCCTTAGGAAACCTTGGTAGACAATTCAATCAAACAAAACACAAATAAATACCTTAAAGTCAACATGGGCAGAAATGTGCTCTAAGCTTGGGATAAATTTGTATAAGACCTAAAGGTCATACCTATACCTTATAAATATGTTAATGAACATATTAAATCAATTACTAAAGAAAACCACGCTTGAAAACAAGTTAAAACACAAAATGTGCTTTAAGGAGCTTTAAAGCACATTTTTGAAAAATTGTCCTGTAAATGAGTTTTGAGTGGCTAAATGACCATCATTGCTCTTTAATTAATATGTGTACTACTTAGTATCACATTAGGAAGTCTAAATCAATGGGAAATCAAAAATTTCACAAATATGTGCCTTGTTTTGTGAATAGTAACCAAAATATGCTAGTTTATGACATAAGCCAATATAAGTAAGTTAATTGGTCAACAAAGACCAAACTACCCCTAAGTAGATGATGGGGGCCGGTTTTTGTAAGGTGAGTCACCACCTTGATAGTTAACAAGTAAATAAAGTAAGATAAAGTAAGTTACTATTTGCTTTTTCAACTTAAATATCCTAAACTAGCTAGTTTTCTCACATTCTCTCATTCCTCTCTTGTTCCCACCGTAGCCAACCCTTCTTCCTCCTCTCTCCATCGGTTTTGCTACAGCAACAATGTCATCTCCAACTTCCATAGCTAGTAACTTCTAACTCCATGCTACAAATCAAATTCTAAGACCATATTTGTCTTAGTTAGGCCAAGCTCTACACTTCTCTCTTTTCAAATCTTCAAAAGCCTCATTTCGGTGCCATGGAGATTCACCATTGAAGGAGCTTGAGCTCATATTTTCATGCCTTGTCATTCTCTTTTGCTTCAAGGTAAGGAAAACAAAAGAAAAACAACATTTCCTCTTGTTTTTGTGTGTAACCGAGAATCACCCTTTGATGGTGTGTTCTTTTGATCTTTCATAGCTCCATTTCAATCTTTAAAGGACAAGGAGGAGTCCTCTCTTGTTACTTATTCAAGCTCTCTTTTATCCCAAGGTAAAACAACTATCCTAACGTGTAAAGACAATATATATAACCTAGGGTTTGTAAATGAGTTTAAGCATGAAGCTTGAATGCTCATTGGTTTTACTTGTGTATTGATTAGAACATTGACAAGTAGCCAAGTACTCTTGCCGATTTCCAAACAAGGAAGAACAAGAGTGTTCAAGTAAAAATCTTGAAGAAAAGAGGTAAACAAACTATCTCAATGTAGTTTAAATGCCTTAGGAAAAATGAGCTTGATTTGCTTAATAAAATACCTAAGGAGCCAATGGCAAATGAGCTAGTAAAATGCTCTCAAGGAGTCTATTAAGGGCATATGTATTGTTGGGTGTATTTGCAGGTCAAAGGCAATATATACATGTGGAAATTCAGTGTTTAAGTTTAATGCAATTTAAGGGCCTAAGAGCCATGTTATTTAAGGGCCTAAGTGCCAAGCAATTTAAGTTTATGCACTATATTGTGATGTAGTGTAAATTTGGTGAAGTTTTGTGTGTGAGAAAGTTCTTGGTGGACTTAGATATTCTTGAATGATTAAAGGTGAAAACCTAAGTGTTTGGTAGTGAGAATATACAAGAGAAGCTATGGCAAAATTTAGTGGATAGACAAAGGAGTTTATGTGTTCTAATGAGATTTTATGACCTAGAAGGTATTAGGAATTTGTTAAGTGTTAAGATGGTGAAACAAGTGAAATATGGTGTTCTTAAGTGTTATGATGCATTGGGCATAGTCTTGGAGGATTTAGAAATCAAATGGGTGTTGTAAACACACCAAAGTTATGTTGTATGAAATGCTAAGTCTTGTGCAAGTTTTGGTGATCAAAGGAAAAATAATGCCTTGTGAAGACTAAGTGTGAACTAGTGGAAAATAAAAGGAGATTGTGTATGGGGGGTGTAAGTGTGAAATAATGCCCTTGGAGTAGTGGTAATGGTGGTAAGGAAACATTTTGGGATAGTGATTGTCATAGGTATAAAACACCACTTAGAAACCTAAGGAAAAACACTACAAGTGTTAGTATTTATAAGAATTGTGTAATGCTTGAGGAAGATCTTTAATGGGTGATTTAAGGAGTTTAATGAAGTCTTAAGGTGTGTTGGAAGTGCCCAAATGAGGTTAGAACATACTAGGATACATGAGGTGAAGTTTGGAGTCAAATGGGAATTTAGAAACAAAGGTCTGGAGCTGACCGACCTTAGGGACCGAACCTGCAAGGTCGGTCGAGCTCAGTTTACACTACCGGAAAGAGTTTCTGGAATGGACCGACCTTGGGGACCGGACTTGCAAGGTCGGTCGGGCTTGTATTTTTGGTACGGATTAAGTTTCTGGAATGGACCGACCTTGGGAACGGACTTGCAAGGTCGGTCGTGTCTAAATTTTTGAACGGGAATTGTTTCTGGAATGGACCGACCTTGCGGACCGAACTTGCAAGGTCGGTCGGAGTAGAATTTTTGACGGTAATGTGTTCTGGAATGGACCGACCTTGTGTAAGGTCGGTCGGTAAGGTCGGTCGGACCAAAACTTGTAAAAAAAAAACAAACAAGAGAGACTTAAGTAGTAAACCCTAGTGGGTATAACAAGGATAATCAAGTGTGAATTAAGTAAGGAAACATGACACATAATCATGTAAAAATACTTAGTAAACTTTAAAGTTAAGCAAGTTAGTTAACCGACATTATTAATTATGTTTAGGGACTACGCTTGGCGGGTCACGTTCGCAGCAAGGGCCAAGGTATGGTTTTCTTGCAACCTGTGTCCTACCGGATTACACCGGCTTGTATGCCAATGTGTTTTTCTGAATGTTTGCCACGTTATAAGATAAAAGTATGTAATGAGTTTATAGTAATTCATGTATGTGGCGTGTCTAGTTCCGATACCATTTAACCTCGAAAGTGTTAAACCTTAGCTAACTGAGTCTAGGATCACATGAGAGATCGGTATTCGGATTTAACGACCCGAACCATGGGACGTTCTAACCACGGCTATGCGTGAGTTAATTGTGTGATGTTTGTGTGTGAATGTATGGACCTCCCTTGTGTGTTTAACCCAGTTGTAATACTGTATGGTGTACGGATGTGATAGGTTCCACAGTGGAGCCCTTAACTATGTTTATATATATATATATATTATGGGGGGTGAGGAATCCGGTTATTCCGGTCGCGCGTTGTTTGAGAGTGGGTATCCTTCTTAGCTTTACCCTCATCTCTGTTATGGTTGTTTCCTCCACGGGTTACGATCTCCCATTAGCTTACTCCAAAGCTTAGCTATTCTGACTTATGATCGGTCTAGGGGGAAACATGTGTTTGTGTGGTGTGTTCGGATCACTAAATCCGATCCATCTTAAGTTAAGTTACTCGTCCGACTATTAGGACGGTAACGAGTGTTGTGTAACGAGCTTATCATGAGTTGGCGACATTCTCTAGGCTCTACAGTGAACTAATTATGTTTGGGCCGGTTCGTAAAGGGAACCGTTCCCGTTATGTTATATATTATTGTTGTGCTGCAATTCATATTGCGATGTGATGTTATGTGTTGTTAAGATATGGAGTATGTGGATCATGGATATGAATTCCAGTTTATTGTAAGAGGCGTTTAAGGATAACCCGATTGGTGGGTAATTGTTGTCTATTAAGGAAATAGCTCCATTAAAGGAGAAACACTCTAGGGGTTAAAGATCACAATGAATGATTTATTAAGTGTAGATGTGTTGGCTGTTTTATTGAGCCATTGTTGTGCAGTGTAATGTGTGGTGTATTTGTAGTTTACGTGCATGATTTAAATGTAATCAACAGCATGCTTAGACGACAAATAGTTGTGCGTGGCCCGGTAGCATGTGGGCTGCGGGATTACCATACCAGCAAAGGTGCTGAGCCCCTGGGGGGCCACCCTTTCTCTTCTTCTTTCTATTTCAGGTACAAGGAGCTGGAAGCCGTTCGAGAGTAGGACGGGGTAGTCGTTTGTACATGGGTAGCCATTTAAACTGTTTACGAATCGTAGGTGTAGTAAGCCCGAAATTGTTATCGGCATCAGTTTGTAAATACTTGGTACAGTTGGGAGGCTTATGTATGTTGGTTGTTGTTAATGAAAAGGTATAGTAATGTACAGTTGCTCAGGAATCTAGTCTCAGACCGATACAATGTATATGTAATAGCCTTGTTAGCCACGTGGGTGGTTAACGGCGTGTAACACCAACGAGTTAAGTAATGTGATGAAGTAGGTTTTCCGCTGCAGTTAGTTGATAAGTGTGTTGTTGTTGGATGGGGTGTTACAAAAAGTGGTATCAGAGCGAAGTATCGCTCTGATGACTGAATTACCGAGCTTAGGAAGTACCGAGTTAGGATTTTAGTACTTTGGGTTAAGGGTTGAGTGATAGCGTGAGAGATACGCTAGTTAGGAATTACCAGTGTGAACTGGAAACCTATAATATCCTTCCCGCCCTCCACAATCCCTGTTTTATAACTCGGGGAAAGAACACCAGAGAGATGAAAGTCCTCTCATACTCGGAAAACCCGATCTGGCTGTTATTAGGTACCTCTAAAGGTACGGAGAACCTGTCATACGGTCGAACCCGAAAACTGGGAATCCCGGAGACGGTTTCTACCTGAACAATGTTAACCGCATTTAATAGCGAAGAATGAAGAATTTTGTGTATAAGAGAATAGAATTTCCGGCAACCTGGGTCGACATGCCGAGCAGTCGAGAATAACCAGCTTGCAACGCACCGACCGTGCAACAGGCAAGAAGTGGATTAATGAAACCCGAGACGAGTGTCTACGGGACCACAGTTGTTAAATGATACACCAACGGTATACCAACCGACAAAGGAACTACACCGTAGTGCCCAAACAAGAGACAAGTCTCAGTGACCACGACAAATGCGTGGAACGGGCTACGAAGAAGATACGATACTAAGTAAAAGGGGTCTCCAAGAGTGGGAAACACCCCAGTTAATGATTATCATGGGAATACAGTGAGAAGTCACCCAGAGGGTCAATTGTCAAGACTGTAAGATCAAGTGAGGGCCAACAAGGCCACTGATGACAGTGCGGGTAAAAACAATACCACAACCGGTATGTGTTGAACCGATAGCCAGTTAGCATGGCGCACTTGCCATGGCAAGTGCTGCTATAACAGGGCTGTTCGGGAAAGTTTTAACAAATACGAAGTACTTAGTAAAGTATCATGAAGTTAAGTGAGATCATCATGACCGTGGAAGGGCTTGATAGCCTAACCTCTGTAATTGGAAGTACACCAGTCAGCAAGAAGCTAGATTTGGTTAAGGCAAGAAGACGTTGTGAACCACGAGAATTTTTCTTTCAAACTCAGATTTATTCCAAACTCTTTTCTTTCAAAACCAAATTTTCTTTCAAACCTATACTCATTTTCTACCTTCTTTTAAAAAACCAAACCAGAGGACCTACACCGGCCTCAGTGCCACACGGTAGGTAAGTTATACCCAGTTTACTTTTGAATAACCGGAAAGGAAACCGGTAAACCCAAGGGTAACAACCCGAGGGAATGGATTGATTTCATGGTAATACAACAGTGGATAGACTTTCCCTTGATTAAGTTCGGGAAGCACAGAATGTATATTGTCACAAGACAATATAAGGGAGTTGACAACAGAATACTTCACCTAGGCGTGTGACGGACACTACGAGTGTACCAACTGTAATGTGGGACGACTGCACTCCGATAGGAGCTTGTGGGCCTGACAGACCTACTTATGGGTTAGTCGGGTAAGTAGCAATGTATCAGTACGGCACCCCACATATGTATACGAGTAGAGTCCGAAACACGGGAAGTAGTCGACTCCGTACTACGGTCAGCAGTATAAGTCAAACAAGAGCTAAGGATTACCATGAATGGTTGAAGTAAAGGAACTCAGTTAATTTAACGAGACTAAAGGAGTTAGTGAATTTGTTTCAAGGAAATGTTTAAGAGTCAGGGAATACGAAGTGCACTAACTGTTATGTAAAGACATAGCATATGTCTTAAGGATCCCAGGGATAAAAATGATAGCTGGAATGGTGACCCAGCCTGTGCATAGCAAGCAGATGCCTAATGCGGACACATTAATGTGCAATGAATGGGATGAAACTCCCAGAATGAGTACCTACACTACCAGGAAATGTTGATCTTCCCAGAAGAGGATAATAAGCCAATTAAGAACGCAAACGGCGTGGCTAACTGAATATACCAATAAGTGCGAACCAGATGTAATGGCATAACTTAACAACACCCAGGAGCAATCCTTGAAGGGTGTTCGCATCAACGATAGTTGAACGAGATAACGTGACTTTAACACAAGAGTTGAAACTAACACCCAGTTTAGACATAAGTTGTCAGGAGACGGACTGACAATCCTAAGGGGCATCCCAGGAAAGGAAACGTGATGCAACGACCTTGTCATGGAGCCCAATATGATATCCAAACCATGTAGTGTGGTACAGAGAAGTAAATGTGTGTGGACAGCCTACAATGAGCAGAGCTCGAGGCAGTAAGGCTTATAAGCCACAAACAGGATATGTTATATAAATTTAATCGATTGTAAGAGTTTATGTTATATAAGTAAGTAAAGCGGATAACGAACCACTGCTAAGAGAGTGGGGATACCTCTTAATATTGTGAAACCGCAACAGCGGTTGAAATACCCCAAACCTTAATAAGTGGTTTAAATATTAAATAATAAATTAATAAGGCTAAAAAGAGTCTTAGAAATATTAATAAACAATTTAATAAATAGTAAATATAATTAATTGCCTAAAATGAAAATTGTCGTATAGATGAGTTTTGAATGGCTAAATGACCATCAATACTCTTTTATTAATATGTGTACTATTTAGTATCACATTTGGAAGTTTAAATTAATAAGAAATAAATATTTCACTTTTATGTGTTTTGTTATAGTGAATAGTGACTAAAATAAGCTAGTTTGTAACATATATTAACATATGTAATTTAATTGAGCAATAAAGACTAGTAACCCCTTGTAATTAAAAGGGAGTCGGTTTGCTTGTGGTGTGTCGACACCCTTGCTTACTGATTGAACAATAAGTGAGCAAGTAAATGAGTAGTTTAATAAGGCACTATTTGCTTTTTACTTCCTTACGTAGATAACTAATATCTACTAAAAAGCAACTATAATCATTCACTTCCTTCATTCTCTCATTCCCTTACAATCTCACGTAGCCTCCTCTTCGCTGCTCTCCTTCACGACCGAACAGCACACCACAAACATGCAACTTCAAAATCTTGTAACTTCTTACTCACTTGTCCAAATCTAAAACCGAGACCACCGATCTCTTAGTTTCTTCAAGCTCCGACGTAGTCCTTCAAATCTTCAAGAGCTCCACTTTGGTGCCAAGAGGAATCTCCATGGAAGGAGCTTGAGTCCATCTTTTCACGTATTATTCTTCTCCTTTGCTTCAAGGTATGGAAACTCAAAGAAAATGGTGTTTCCTCTACGTTTTATGTTAACCAAAGGTAGCTTAAAATCCCTTTGGAAATAAACCTACGTTGTCTGTACAAACTACCTAAAGAGCCAATGGTTATGACTTAGAAAAATGTTCTCAAAAGACTAGTAAAAAAACATACGAACTGCTGTTTGTATTTGCAGGTGAGAGGCAAATATATTGTGGGAAATTCAGTGTTTAAGATTTATGCAATTTAAATTGTGCACTACGTTGTTATGTGGTGTATATTTGGGTGAAATTTTGAGTATAAGGGTGTACTGGGAAGTTTATATATCTGATAGGTGAAGAGAACTTGCGCAGCAGAGCATGAAAAATACCAGTACGTCGTTTCTGTAAGTTTGGTCCGGGACCTAGGTCTTGGTTTGTGTCCCGGACCATATATCAAAATCAGTCCGAGAATTATACGTGGTCGTAGGTCCGGGACTTAGTCCATATGTAAGGGCCCGGACCAACCCCTAAAATAATACCGTGAGATTTCATTTGGCTTTCGGTCCGGGTCTTGGCTCTTGTACAAGGACCCGGACCAACCTGTTTAAATTACCGAGGGATTTTTGGCTAGTATGGTCCGGGACTTAGGACCTGGGTGAAGTCCCGGACCACCCCATGTTAAATAACCGAGAGTTGAGTTCGTGTATGGTCCGGGTCTTAAGTTGGGGACCAAGTCCCGGACCGTTATAAATATGGTTTTTAGGTGTCTAAATGATGTCTAAAGATGGGGATAAGTAAGAGGTGATGTTATGGAGTTATATAAGTTATGTTAGGAGAGTTATAATGACATTTTAAAAGGTGGGAAGTTAAAATAAAATGTGGGAAAGAAATAACTAGAAATGTGAAGTAGTTAATGTTAACGGTGAACTAGTGCGTTAATTGACCGACGTTACTAAATGTGTTTAGGATTCTCTCAAGGTGGGAACGAGTCGAGGCAAGGACCGAGGTATGGTTTTCTTGCAGTCTGTTGCCTACCGGTTTACACCGGCTTGGATGCTGTTTGCTTTTCTGTGTGTTACGACCTTATAAGACTAAGACATGAAAAGAGTTTACAGTTGTTATATACTAAGATGTTGTATTGTTGTGACTCCTTTCCTTGGTGTGTCTAACCAGACCTAAACACTTGTTCGTGTGTGACTTAGCAAGTTTATTTGTGTAATCACTAACAAGTGCTAACCGGGGAATTGAGGAGTCCGGTCATGTTCCGGCCACGCGTGTGATGGATGGGAGTCGATGTCTATCCGGTTCGACTCTCTTGGTGTATGTATAGGTTGTATTCCAATTTGGTTTCAACTTTCCCTTAGCTTATCCAAAGCTAGTTTACTGACTCACGTCGGGCCACAGGGGCATACGAATGTTGTTTTCGGTGTGCTTGGGATTACTATATCCGACACGCCTTGGGTTTAAGTTAACCGTTCGATATAACTGGACGGTAACGAGGTTGGTAACGAGCTTGGCATGAGATTGGCAAATCTCTAGGCTCACTGTGTAAACTAATTATGGTGGAAGGTTCCTTGTGTGAACCGAATTATGGTGTTATGTATTATTATTGTGCTACGCAATTTCCCTTGCTAAGCTATGTTATATATATGTTGGATGTTTAAAATGAATGCCATGTTATCATGACAATTGGTTGCGCGTATCCCGGTAGCCGATGGGCTGCGCGTTAGCCATACCAGCAAAAGGTTGCTGACCCCCTCTGGGGGCTCCATATTTTATTTACAGGATGAGGATCGAAGAAGCGGAGTGGCTCTAGATCCTAGGTTGTTGAACACTTTTAGTATATGTGTAATAAACCCGGGATGCGCCTGTGCTCCCGTAGTGTTGTTTATTTGGTACTGTTGTTTACAGTGACAGGTGTTTAAGGTTACAGTTGGTATGTAAGATAAATACTCGGTATGGTTTGGTTATGTTTATGTGGATGTTAGGACCTATGCTCGGGAGTCTGATCATCAGACCGATACACTTGTATTTATTCTGCCTAGTTAACCACGTGGGTGGTTAACGGCGTTGTAGCACCATAGTGTTTAGTTGTTGTTTAGTTGTTTGTTTCCGCTGCGAATTTCGGTAGTTGGTAAGTGCGTTGTAGGGGTGTTACAAAAAGTGGTATCAGAGCGAAGTATCGCTCTGATGGCTAGAATACCGAGCTAGAAACATACCGAGTTAGGAACCCAACCCTAGCTACTAGGTGAACAGATTGGGAAGGTTAACCACTAACTAAGTGTGGAATTAGCTTGTTGTTGGAAGATGTTACCACCGTTGGATTGGTAAGTGTGCAGGCATAGTGCTAATGAAATGTTCATGTGAATTCAGATGTCAGGTAGACCACGAGGTAGAGGCCGCGGGCGCGGTACTGGAGATGAGGGTGACCAGGGCGATGACACTACGGCACAGACCATGGCTGAGGCAGTAGCAGCCGCCGTTGCCCAGATGGTACCCCAGTTGGTTACTGCGATGCAGCAGGGGCAACAGCCCGGTGTTCAGCCACCACCACCGCCACGAGAGACCAATTGGGTCAAGGCGTTGGCTGATTTGAGACCGTCGTCATTCAATGGGGAGACCGACCCTAGTAAGCTGGAGGCGTACATCTCCGGGCTGGAGACCGCCTACGAGACCTTGGCAGTACCTGCTGAAGCTAAGGTCCGTCTTGCCGCTTACTACCTGAAGGGTTCGGCACAGAGTTGGTGGAAGCTTGTGAAGGAGGACAGGATGGCTGATCCTGCGTTTGGTTGGAGGGAGTACACGGCTCTACTGCGAGCTAAGTATTACCCTGTGCATGTGCAAGAGGCTAAGCGCCTCGAGCTGGATAGTCTGAGGCAGGGGGATAAGATGTCGGTTGATGACTACTACACCGCATTCACTGACCTTATCCACTTGTTACCGGACCTTGGATATTCGAACCGGGTGCTGGTGAACCGGTTCTACAATGGTCTTAGCCACCGTCTCCGCTACGGGATGGGGCCAGTTGAGTATACTACCTTGCAGGAGTGCTATCATGCCGCTGCTAAGGTTGAGATTACCGTCCGTCTGAGGGACGAGGAGAATGCGCACAAGCGCAAGGTCACGAACGAGGGTCAGGGTCAGCAAGGGTATGGGGGAGGAAAGAAAAAGAAATACTACCCTCAGCCCCAGAAGAGTCAGTACCAGGGTGACAAGGGCCAAGCCCAGACCACCACAGCCGACGAGCCACTGAAGCTCACATATGCGTATGCAGCAAAGCCTCTACGCTCCTACCCGCCTAAGGGTAATTGATTAACCATGTGTAACAAGTTGAAATATATGTTGTTAAGATGTGAAGTGAGTAATGATTGTGTATTGTTATAGCAGATAGCGCGGGCTCTGGACCGGAGCGCCACTTTTACTGTAAGTGGTGCAATGGAGACCACCCCGGCAAGACTGCAAGGGAACGACGTGCAGTGTCGTTACTGCCAGAAGATGGGGCACCGCGAGTTTGAGTGCTGGCAGAACCCTAATGGTAGGAACTATAAGCCAAAGGGGCAGTGGAAGGGTAAGACTACCGCGACCACCGAAACCCGAAGGCGATCATGCAGCAGCCCTCTGACAAGAAGTACACTGAATCCCAGAAGGGGAAGGGTACAGGGACCGGCAAGGCCGCCCTGAATGTAGTGGACCGGTCTGAGGCACCAGGACCCTCTTCTAGACCAGGTACCACCTAAACTGTTAAGTGAAAAGTGATTGCTTACCGCATTTCATGCATGAGTGTTGTGTTAGTGAGTCTAATGTACAATCACCTAAGTAGTGAATTAAAGAATAATGTGAAATGAAACCTTAGGAACCTTCTATATCTGTTATCCAATCCCGCCCACACCGAACCCTGAAGAGACAGCCATCAGCATCACCGAATTCCCACTAGAGCAATGTCAGGTCATCCAGCCAGGTATGATACTCTTAAATGGATACCTGACACCGGAAGCACAAATCCACATCATCAGACGATGCAACGAACTTGGAGCAGCACCAGGAGGTTTCTACACACCCGAGTACCCGAGTGGTTCGAAGATGAAGCTGAAGATGATGTGCATGGGTAAGGACTGGAATCCTTACACCAAGTCATATCAAGAAGTGCGAGCTGAAGATGAAGCAACTGTACCAGGTATACCTGAGGAGTTCCTTACGGTTGTTAATCACGCCGTGGGAATTGCTCAGCTAGTTGAATCGGAACCGATTCCGAATGTTAAGGCAGATCTTTGTGTTGTGAACTTCTACCAGAAAGGTGGACGGTTGGGATTACACCAAGATAAGGACGAGTCACCCGAGTCTCTAAGTAAGGGAGTACCCGTGGTGTCTTGGTCCATTGGTGATACCGCAGTGTTTATATATGGCGAGCAGAAGCGTGGTGACCTCGCAAGGAAGTTAGTGTTGAAATCAGGTGATGTGTTAATTATGGGTGGACAATCAAGGATGTTATACCACGGTATCAAGAAGATCAAACTGAATACCGCACCATCAGTAGTGGTAAATGCCACACATCTGAAACCCGGACGTTTGAATTTGACCTTCAGGCAGTTTTAGCCTTGTGTAATCATGTAACGTATTAAGCCAGTTGTATGCTAAGGAAGCTATGTTTAGCCATGTCTGCAATGTAAACCAACTTATGGTGTAAGGAGTGTGTTATGAATAAGAGACGTTGTTTTGAAGTATATCCAACGTGTGTACTGTATACTTATGAGTTTGCAAATGAATTAGGCTGTGCACACGGAACGGGAGGTATGCTGAGTGTCTGCAATAAGGCAGAAGCCAGCAAGAGCGGCACAATCCTCACCGGTACCTTTCCAGTGAATGGCGTGGATGCATCGGTCTTGTTCGACTCTGGAGCCTCACATACATTTGTTTCGCTATCATTTGCGAAGAGGCTGGGGTTAGACGGTGAAGAGATGCCAGACTTTGTAGTCACTCTCCCGTCGAAAGAGCGGATCAGGTGTACCCGCTACTACCGAGATGTTATTATGCGTATCAGGGAGGAAGAGTTTCCGATCGACTTGATAGAGTTCGACGGACTTGGTTTTGATGTGATTATCGGGATGAACTGGTTGGAGCGGTACAAGGGTAGAATCCTATGTGCCGAGCATCGTCTGCTTCTTCGGAGTCCATCTGGGGTTACTATATCATACCGCCAGAGGCCCAGGGAGCCTTCGACACAGATCATCACCGCCATGGCCATGTATCGTGAGATACGACGAGGGAATGATGTGTACCTCTGCTATGTCCAGGACATAGAGAGAGACCCTGAGTTTAGCCCAGATGTGCCGGTAGTCTCGGAGTTTCCTGATGTATTTCCTAAGGAACTGCCGGGCATGCCGCCAGCACGGGAGGTTGAGTTTGAGATTGATTTGATTCCAGGCACCGGGCCTATTGCGAAGGCACCTTACCGTATGGCTCCAGCAGAGATGACTGAGCTCAAGGAGCAGCTGAGAGACCTACTCGACAAGGGCTTTATCCGCCCTAGTGTTTCACCATGGGGAGCGCCGGTCCTTTCGTGAAGAAGAAGAAGGACGGTAGCCTCCGCCTTTGTATTGACTATCGAGAGCTGAATGCAGTTACGGTGAAGAACCGTTATCCTTTACCACGCATCGACGACTTATTTGATCAGTTGAGAGGAGCATCAGTGTTCTCAAGATAGATTTACGATCCGGATATCATCAGATTGCAGTCAAGGACAGTGATATTGAGAAAACAGCGTTCAGAACCAGATATGGACACTATGAGTTTACGGTTATGCCATTTGGTTTATCCAATGCACCAGCTAAGTTCATGGACCTGATGAACCGTTTGTTCCAAGATCAGTTGGACAAATCAGTGGTAGTCTTCATCGATGACATACTTGTGTATTCGAAATCAAGAGGTGAGCATGAAAGCCACCTGGAATGTGTTACAGATACTGAGGAAGAATCAGTTGTATGCAAAATTTTCTAAGTGTGAATTTTGGTTGAACCAAGTTTCTTTTCTTGGTCATGTGATTTCTGAAGCCGGGATCGCTGTGGATCCGGCAAAGATAGATGCAGTGCGCACCTGGCCTAGGCCGAAGACAGTTACCGACATCAGGAGCTTCCTCGGTCTGGCAGGTTATTATAGGAGATTTGTGAGGGACTTCTCCAGTATCTCGAAGCCGATGACTTCCTTGATGAAAAAGGATGCACCATTCGAGTGGACAGCCGACTGTGAGATTTCCTTTCAGAAGCTCAAGGATGCTCTGACATCTGCACCAGTCCTGACTATACCAGACGGTCCAGATGGTTTTGAGGTTTATTGCGACGCATCAGGCAGGGGTATGGGTTGTGTGTTGATGCAACACGGGAAGGTCGTAGCTTACGCCTCCCGACAGCTGAAGAAGCATGAAGAGAACTACCCTACCCACGATCTAGAATTGGGTGCCATAGTCTTCGCATTAAGATATGGCGACATCACTTGTATGGGGTAAGCGTGACGATTTATTCTGACCACAAGAGTTTGAAATACTTGTTCACTCAGAAAGAGTTGAACATGAGGCAAAGAAGGTGGGTTGAATTCTTAAATGATTATGATATCGATTTACAGTATAAGGAGGGTAAGGCGAATGTGGTAGCTGACGCACTGAGTCGCCGAGCACACTCTCTCCATTCGCTAGTCTCTCATACTAGCTTGGTTGAAGAGGTGCGGAGTGCTCAGATGACGGATCAGTATATGGTGGAGATTAGACAGAAGCTTATTGATGGCACATTCGAGGGTCAGAAGTACGACTTCAGACTCCACGATGATGACCTGATAGGCTTAATGGCCGACTGTGTATACCGAGGAGTAGCGCTGACCTGAAGGAGCGCATACTCAGTGAATCCCATAGTTCTACGACTTCGATTCACCCTGGAGCTTCAAAGATGTATAAGGGTATGAAACGTTATTTTTGGTGGGCTGGAATGAAAAAGGATGTAAATGATTATGTGTTGAGGTGTCTCACTTGTCAGAAGGTCAAGTTTGAGCACCGAAGGCCTGGTGGTATGGTGCAGCCAATGCCAGTGCCTGAGTGGAAGTTTCATGACATTTCTATGGACTTTGTAGTAGGGCTTCCGCCTACAAGGGGAGGTCTGAATATGATTTGGGTTTTGTAGACCGACTGACCAAGGTGGCTCGATTCATACCGATGAAAGACACCTGGAAAGTGGCTAAGCTTGCAGAGCTCTTTGAAGAGAGATTGTTAGACATCATGGTGTACCAAAGACGATTGTATCTGACAGAGATACCAGATTCTTATCGAGGTATTGGAGGTCCACACGAGAAGCACTGGGTACAGAACTGAAATTGAGTACGGCGTTTCACCCACAGACAGATGGTCAGAGTGAGCGCACCATCCAGACACTTGAGGATATGTTACGTGCATGTGCACTTGACTTTCAGACCAGCTGGATTGATAAGTTACATCTGATCGAGTTTAGTTACAACAACAGTTACCATGCTTCGATCAAGATGTCTCCCTTCCAGGCATTGTACGGTAGACCATGCCGCACGCCTTTATGCTGGGATGAGTCGAGTGAGACGGTCATTATAGGACCAGAGTATCTGGAACAGGTTCAGGCAGAAGTTCGCCAGATCCGGGCTAACATGAAGGCAGCTCAGGATAGACAGAAGTCGTACGCTGATGTACGCAGACGTGACCTGGAGTTCGCTGTAGGCGATCAGGTGTTTCTTAGGTATCCCCTATGAAGGGAGTGTTTCGTTTTGGCCAGAAAGGCAAGTTGAGCCCAAAATATGTGGGGCCTTATGTTGTGACGGAGCGGATAGGACCAGTAGCTTACAGACTTGATTTACCTGCTGAGCTGGGCAAGGTACATGATGATTTCATGTGTCCCAGTTGAAGAAGTATATGTCTCATCCGTCTCATGTACTTCAGCCTGAGAGGCTAACCTTAGAGCCGACCATGCGATCAGTGGAGACTCCCGTACGGATTCTGGATACTAAGACTCGAGACACTCGCCATAAGTCGTGAGACTGGTGAAGGTCCTCTGGTCTAACCAGGACGTCGAGGAGGCCACTTGGGAGCTGGAAGATAAGATGAAGGAGAAGTACCCGTTGTTTTACTTCATAGAGTTTGTATGTGTAGGGTACGGGGCGTACCCCTTTTAAGGGGGGTAGAGCCGTTTCGGTTATGAATGTATTCGACATGTATTTATACATTGTCTATGTTGTTACAGACCTTAGAGTCTGAATGGTATGTTTATGTAAGCATGATGGTAATGTTGGTAATGTTGTTTCTGGAGGTATTGTTTTATAATTTTCCCCGTGTTCTTATGTTTAGAAATGTGGGAAGTATGAACTTTGGGGACAAAGTTCTTTTAAGGGGGGTAGATTGAAATACCCCAAACCTTAATAAGTGGTTTAAATAGTAAATAATAAATTAATAAGACTAAAAAGAGTCTTAGAAATATTAATAAACAATTTAATAAATAGTAAATATAATTAATTGCCTAAAATGAAAATTGTCGTATAATGAGTTTTGAATGGCTAAATGACCATCAATACTCTTTTATTAATATGTGTACTATTTAGTATCACATTTGGAAGTTTAAATTAATAAGAAATAAATATTTCACTTTTATGTGTTTTGTTATAGTGAATAGTGACTAAAATAAGCTAGTTTGTAACATATATTAACATATGTGTAATTTAATTGAGCAATAAAGACTAGTAACCCCTTGTAATTAAAAGGGAGTCGGTTTGCTTGTGGTGTGTCGACACCCTTGCTTACTGATTGAACAATAAGTGAGCAAGTAAATGAGTAGTTTAATAAGGCACTATTTGCTTTTTACTTCCTTACGTAGATAACTAATATCTACTAAAAAGCAACTAAATCATTCACTTCCTTCATTCTCTCATTCCCTTACAATCTCACGTAGCCTCTTCGCTGCTCTCCTTCACGACTTCGACACGAACAGCACCCACAAACATGCAACTTCAAAATCTTGTAACTTCTTACTCACTTGTCCAAATCTAAAACCGAGACCACCGATCTCTTAGTTTCTTCAAGCTCTCCGACGTAGTCCCTTCAAATCTTCAAGAGCTCCACTTTGGTGCCAAGAGGAATCTCCATGGAAGGAGCTTGAGTCCATCTTTTCACGTATTATTCTTCTCCTTTGCTTCAAGGTATGGAAACTCAAAGAAAATGGTGTTTCCTCTACGTTTTATGTTAACCAAAGGTAGCTTAAAATCCCTTTGGAAATAAACCTACGTTGTCTGTACAAACTACCTAAAGAGCCAATGGTTATGACTTAGAAAAATGTTCTCAAAAGACTAGTAAAAAAACATACGAACTGCTGTTTGTATTTGCAGGTGAGAGGCAAATATATTGTGGGAAATTCAGTGTTTAAGATTTATGCAATTTAAATTGTGCACTACGTTGTTATGTGGTGTATATTTGGGTGAAATTTTGAGTATAAGGGTGTACTGGGAGGTTTATATATGATAGGTGAAGAGAACTTGCGCAGCAGAGCATGAAAATACCAGTACGTCGTTTCTGTAAGTTTGGTCCGGGACCTAGGTCTTGGTTTGTGTCCCGGACCATATATCAAAATCAGTCCGAGAATTATACGTGGTCGTAGGTCCGGGACTTAGTCCATATGTAAGGGCCCGGACCAACCCCTAAAAAAATACCGTGAGATTTCATTTGGCTTTCGGTCCGGGTCTTGGCTCTTGTACAAGGACCCGGACCAACCTGTTTAAATTACCGAGGGATTTTTGGCTAGTATGGTCCGGGACTTAGGACCTGGGTGAAGTCCCGGACCACCCCATGTTAATAACCGAGAGTTGAGTTCGTGTATGGTCCGGGTCTTAAGTTGGGGACCAAGTCCCGGACCGTTATAAATATGGTTTTTAGGTGTCTAAATGATGTCTAAAGATGGGATAAGTAAGAGGTGATGTTATGGAGTTATATAAGTCATGTTAGGAGAGTTATAATGACATTTTAAAGGGTGGGAAGTTAAAATAAAATGTGGGAAGAAATAACTAGAAATGTGAAGTAGTTAATGTTAACGGTGAACTAGTACGTTAATTGACCGACGTTACTAAATGTGTTTAGGATTCTCTCAAGGTGGGAACGAGTCGAGGCAAGGACCGAGGTATGGTTTTCTTGCAGTCTGTTGCCTACCGGTTTACACCGGCTTGGATGCTGTTTGCTTTTCTGTGTGTTACGACCTTATAAGACTAAGACATGAAAAGAGTTTACAGTTGTTATATACTAAGATGTTGTATTGTTGTGACTCCTTTCCTTGGTGTGTCTAACCAGACCTAAACACTTGTTCGTGTGTGACTTAGCAAGTTTATTTGTGTAATCACTAACAAGTGCTAACCGGGGAATTGAGGAGTCCGGTCATGTTCCGGCCACGCGTGTGATGGATGGGAGTCGATGTCTATCCGGTTCGACTCTCTTGGTGTATGTATAGGTTGTATTCCAATTTGGTTTCAACTTTCCCTTAGCTTATCCAAAGCTAGTTTACTGACTCACGTCGGGCCACAGGGGCATACGAATGTTGTTTTCGGTGTGCTTGGGATTACTATATCCGACACGCCTTGGGTTTAAGTTAACCGTTCGATATAACTGGACGGTAACGAGGTTGGTAACGAGCTTGGCATGAGATTGGCAATAGTCTCTAGGCTCACTGTGTAAACTAATTATGGTGGAAGGTTCCTTGTGTGAACCGAATTATGGTGTTATGTATTATTATTGTGCTACGCAATTTCCCTTGCTAAGCTATGTTATATATGTTGGATGTTTAAAATGAATGCCATGTTATCATGACAATTGGTTGCGCGTATCCCGGTAGCCGATGGGCTGCGCGTTAGCCATACCAGCAAAAGGTTGCTGACCCCCTCTGGGGGCTCCATATTTTATTTACAGGATGAGGATCGAAGAAGCGGAGTGGCTCTAGATCCTAGGTTGTTGAAACACTTTTAGTATATGTGTAATAAACCCGGGATGCGCCTGTGCTCCCGTAGTGTTGTTTATTTGGTACTGTTGTTTACAGTGACAGGTGTTTAAGGTTACAGTTGGTATGTAAGATAAATACTCGGTATGGTTTGGTTATGTTTATGTGTGGATGTTAGGACCTATGCTCGGGAGTCTGATCATCAGACCGATACACTTGTATTATTCTGCCTAGTTAACCACGTGGGTGGTTAACGGCGTTGTAGCACCATAGTGTTTAGTTGTTGTTTAGTTGTTTGTTTCCGCTGCGAATTTCGGTAGTTGGTAAGTGCGTTGTAGGGGTGTTACAGCGGTAGTTAGGTGAACTAAGTACAGGGAATACATTAAGGGTGGACCAATATGGTTACTACCACTTGTGGAGACCGGAAGAGTAATAAGTCTAATAGCAACCACCATAGATGTGTGACGCTAAATGTGTGATGGACAATGCTCAAGGAGCATTAAGACTCAAAGACTAGGATATTCAACAATCAGTCAAATAAGTGGCGAACCATAATACGGATGATGTAAGTATATGTGTGAAAACTAATATGACAGTGAATACCATGTAAGTTAGTGTTGTGCAAGAAGAAAGAACACGGTGCGCAGAAAGCGACCGTTGTATAAGTATTGTTAAATAGTAGCATGGCAAATAAGCGGAGTTATGAGTTAGACCCAGTGGAGATACAACGATAAGTATAGCAAATAAACTGGGCAGTAAGCCAGTAGCCAGTATTACAAGATAAGGATCTCAGTGAAACACAGTGTGAATTCCATTGCGAATCGCATAAGAGATTTACTGTCAAGAGTTTACGCCTCTGCACTCTGTATGACTGAGTGTTTTGGTATTGCATTTGTGCAGTAATGATCGAGTGCGATAACTAGGATTCGGGAAATGTTAATTGTAGAGGAAACAGAAAGCGGCTTATAACGCCATGGTGACTGATGCATAGGAAATGCAAGGATGTACCAATGAAAGAGTACTTGTACTGGACCAAATGTGGAGACATGATTAAGAACAAGTGACTACAGTAGCACTAAATACCAACTATCGATATGGAATATACCTCAAGCGTGGGAAATAACCGAGAGAGCACTACACACTAGGTAGTAGCTCAACCTTAACTGACAGTAAGTCGGAAGGAATCAAGTCAATCATTGTGAAATACGTAGCAGTTTACACAGTAAGTTATTGGAGAAGTGGATGGAAAGTTTTGGAACTCACCGAATTTGCTCACGGTCAGAAATACCACGCATCGGTTGAGAAACCGTTATTACCAAGATAAAGGTGATAATTGGTGATGTACAATACGGTAAGAATAACGAATGGGGCAAACTGAGCCCTACAGTTATTAGAGTTTCGCAGCAGAAACTAGTGAGCCAGTGATTCAAGTGTTGAATGTGCATGGTGAACATGAGTGAATGGCTAGTTATTAATGCCTAGAAGCCTCACAGGCCAGAACCGAAACCAGTTAAGAGTTAAAGCAAACTCCAATGAGAATTCTTGGTTTAGGAACTAAACCGCCAATATGGTTAAGATCCTCTAATCAGAATGCATTGTATGATGGACGCGTGGAAGTTAAAGTACTTCACGACGGCAGAACGTTTTAAATCAATGATTCAGTGATTGATTACGTGGGCGTAATCCCTTTTAAGGGGGTAGAGCGCAAAACCACTTAGTGTGTATTACCGTACAAGTGTACGTAGTGTATGTGACCTATATTGTGCATAGCACAAAATAATTGTATTGATGATTGGTGTGTGTGTTACGTAAACATACACATTCATTCATGGTTTAATTGTGGTAATTGCGCACAGAAGATGCGAATACCATTGTGATAAGTGTGTTGATTTGTTAACAGTTGTGTGTGATAGTACAAGTGTGGGGAGTAGAGAAACTCCCGGGGAACAAAACCCCCGATAGTGTATAAATGTGAAACTGTGTGTTGTATTTTGATAAAGTATATGTATATATGTAATATAGTGATTCGTGAAAGGGTATGAAACCGACATAGAAACTAGTGAGAATAAGATTCCCTAGGTAACAGGATTAAAGTGAATGGAGATAACTGATAGATGAAGTTCTATCCTTGGAGATGTAATGATTATGACTAGAATGACAAAAAAAAAGATAGAAAAATGGGATATGCTTGAATTAGTTGTTGTTTGAAATTGAAGTGGGAGGTGAAACTTGATTTCATGAGATCAAGGGAAGCCGAACACAAATTGGGGTGGAAGGATAGTTCAACATTGATGCTGATCACATCAGGGTTGGATGATTCTTGAAGCTCCCTTAAGTGGTCACAATTAACCACGCTAAGAAAAGAAGCAAAGAGCATAAGTTGGACTTGGAGTTGTATGTGTTTTCAAAAGGATTTTGAATTGGTATTTATAAAACGTCGATAGATACTTTACATAATTAAAGTTCTCTTACTTAACCTCACAAGGAAAATTTTTAAATTTAAGTGATTGTTTTGATCTCCCAAAGGAACGGGGACGGAAGGTATCCATCATGACCGGGTTCTGCAGGATCACAGTGTATGTAAAAGATATTTTTGGTTGCCATACATGCTAAGACATGTTGTGTGGTATGTGTAATAAATATTATTTTGACCTTGAGTTCCAAAAGTGTATGTTATCAAGACCTATGAGTCTAAATGTTGTTGTGTTACATAGATCTATGTGTCTAAAGGATGTTATGTTATCAAGACCTATGGGTCTAAATGTTGTTATGTTACCCAGACCCAAGAGTCTAAGGGTTGTTATGTATGTGCAAATGTTGTTAAGATACCCGGACCGTTAAGCCCGAGGTTATCATATAGGTATGTTATGTTATGTATGGATGTGTATATGTACCTGGACCGTTAAGTCCGAGGTTGTGATGTAAAGTATGTTTGGTTACAAAAGTTTTATTTTGTAAGTAATCCCCGTGTTCTAATTCAATTGAGGCATGGGAAGTGTGAACTTCGAGGACGAAGTTCTTTTAAGGGGGGTAGATTGAAATACCCCAAACCTTGATATATTGTTTAAATACTAAACTATGATATTTAAAGGCTAAAAAGTGCCTTAGAAACATCAGTGTACAATTTAAACCATAGTAAAACACAATAAAGCACTAAGACACAGCTTGAGCAAAAACATGCTCTAAGCTTGGAGTGAACTTGGTTAGGACCCAAAGAACCTACCAAGGCTAAATAGTAGTCAATTATGATTTAATAAGGCTAATTAAGTCCTTAGGAAACCTTGGTAGACAATTAAATCAAACAAAACACAAATAAATACCTTAAAGTCAACATGGGCAGAAATGTGCTCTAAGCTTGGGATAAATTTGTATAAGACCTAAAGGTCATACCTATACCTTATAAATATGTTAATGAACATATTAAATCAATTACTAAAGAAAACCAAGCTTGAAAACAAGTTAAAACACAAGATGTGCTTTAAGGAGCTTTAAAGCACATTTTTGAAAAATTGTCCTGTAAATGAGTTTTGAGTGGCTAAATGACCATCATTACTCTTTAATTAATATGTGTACTACTTAGTATCACATTAGGAAGTCTAAATCAATGGGAAATCAAAAATTTCACAAATATGTGCCTTGTTTTGTGAATAGTAGCCAAAATATGCTAGTTTATGACATAAGCCAATATAAGTAAGTTAATTGGTCAACAAAGACCAAACTACCCCTAAGTAGATGATGGGGGCCGGTTTTTGTAAGGTGAGCCACCACCTTGATAGTTAACAAGTAAATAAAGCAAGATAAAGTAAGTTACTATTTGCTTTTTCAACTTAAATATCCTAAACTAGCTAGTTTTCTCACATTCTCTCATTCCTCTCTTGTTCCCACCGTAGCCAACCCTTCTTCCTCCTCTCTCCATTGGTTTTGCTACAGCAACAATGTCATCTCCAACTTCCATAGCTAGTAACTTCTAACTCCATGCTCCAAATCAAATTCTAAGACCATATTTGTCTTAGTTAGGCCAAGCTCTACACTTCTCTCTTTTCAAATCTTCAAAAGCCTCATTTCGGTGCCATGGAGATTCACCATTGAAGGAGCTTGAGCTCATATTTTCATGCCTTGTCATTATCCTTTGCTTCAAGGTAAGGAAAACAAAAGAAAAACAACATTTCCTCTTGTTTTTGTGTGTAACCGAGAATCACCCTTTGATGGTGTGTTCTTTTGATCTTTCATAGCTCCATTTCAATCTTTAAAGGACAAGGAGGAGTCCTCTCTTGTTACTTATTCAAGCTCTCTTTTATCTCAAGGTAAAACAACTATCCTAACGTGTAAAGACAATATATATAACCTAGGGTTTGTAAATGAGTTTAAGCATGAAGCTTGAATGCTCATTGGTTTTACTTGTGTATTGATTAGAACATTGACAAGTAGCCAAGTACTCTTGCCGATTTCCAAACAAGGAAGAACAAGAGTGTTCAAGTAAAAATCTTGAAGAAAGAGGTAAACAAACTATCTCAATGTAGTTTAAATGCCTTAGGAAAAATGAGCTTGATTTGCTTAATAAAATACCTAAGGAGCCAATGGCAAATGAGCTAGTAAAATGCTCTCAAGGAGTCTATTAAGGGCATATGTATTGTTGGGTGTATTTGCAGGTCAAAGGCAATATATACATGTGGAAATTCAGTGTTTAAGTTTAATGCAATTTAAGGGCCTAAGAGCCATGTTATTTAAGGGCCTAAGTGCCAAGCAATTTAAGTTTATGCACTATATTGTGATGTAGTGTAAATTTGGTGAAGTTTTGTGTGTGAGAAAGTTCTTGGTGGACTTAGATGTTCTTGAATGATTAAAGGTGAAAACCTAAGTGTTTGGATGTGAGAATATACAAGAGAAGCTATGGCAAAATTTAGTGGATAGACAAAGGAGTTTATGTGTTCTAATGAGATTTTATGACCTAGAAGGCATTAGGAATTTGTTAAGTGTTAAGATGGTGAAACAAGTGAAATATGGTGTTCTTATGTGTTATGATGCCTTGGGCATAGTCTTGGAGGATTTAGAAATCAAATGGGTGTTGTAAACACACCAAAGTTATGTTGTATGAAATGCTAAGTCTTGTGCAAGTTTTGGTGATCAAAGGAAAAATAATGCCTTGTGAAGACTAAGTGTGAACTAGTGGAAAATAAAAGGAGATTGTGTATGGGGGGTGTAAGTGTAAAATAATGCCATTGGAGTAGTGGTAATGGTGGTAAGGAAACATTTTGGGATAGTGATTGTCATAGGTATAAAACACCACTTAGAAACCTAAGGAAAAACACTACAAGTGTTAGTATTTATAAGAATTGTGTAATGCTTGAGGAAGATCTTTAATGGGTGATTTAAGGAGTTTAATGAAGTCTTAAGGTGTGTTGGAAGTGTCCAAATGAGGTTAGAACATACTAGGATACATGAGGTGAAGTTTGGAGTCAAATGGGAATTTAGAAACAAAGATCTGGAGCCGACCGACCTTAGGGACCGGACCTGCAAGGTCGGTCGAGCTCAGTTTACACTACTGGAAAGAGTTTCTGGAATGGACCGACCTTGGGGACCGGACTTGCAAGGTCGGTCGGGCTTGTATTTTTGGTACGGATTAAGTTTCTGGAATGGACCGACCTTGGGACCGGACTTACAAGGTCGGTCGTGTCTAAATTTTTGAACGGGAATTGTTTCTGGAATGGACCGACCTTGCGGACCGAACTTGCAAGGTCGGTCGGAGTAGAATTTTTGACGGTAATGCGTTCTGGAATGGACCGACCTTGTGTAAGGTCTGTCGGTAAGGTCGGTCGGACCAAAACTTGTAAAAAAAAACAATCAAGAGAGACTTAAGTAGTAAACCCTAGTGGGTATAACAAGGATAATCAAGTGTGAATTAAGTAAGGAAACATGACACATAATCATGTAAAAATACTTAGTAAACTTTAAAGTTAAGCAAGTTAGTTAACCGACCTTATTAATTATGTTTAGGGACTACGCTTGGCGGGTCACGTTCGCAGCAAGGGCCAAGGTATGGTTTTCTTCCAACCTGTGTCCTACCGGATTACACCGGTTTGTATGCCAATGTGTTTTTCTGAATGTTTGCCACGTTATAAGATAAAAGTATGTAATGAGTTTACAGTAATTCATGTATGTGGCGTGTCTAGTTCCGATACCATTTAACCTCGAAAGTGTTAAACCTTAGCTAACTGAGTCTAGGATCACATGAGAGATCGGTATTCGGATTTAACGACCCGAACCATGGGACGTTCTAACCACGGCTATGCGTGAGTTAATTGTGTGATGTTTATGTGTGAATGTATGGACCTCCCTTGTGTGTTTAACCTAGTTGTAATATTGTATGGTGTATGGATGTGATAGGTTCCATAGTGGAGCCCTTAACTATGTTTATATATATATTATAGGGGGTGGGGGGGTGAGGAATCCGGTTGTTCCGGTCACGCGTTGTTTGGGAGTGGGTATCCTTCTTAGCTTTACCCTCATCTCTGTTATGGTTGTTTCCTCCACGGGTTACGATCTCCCATTAGCTTACTCCAAAGCTTAGCTATTCTGACTTATGATCGGTCTAGGGGGAAACATGTGTTTGTGTGGTGTGTTCGGATCACTAAATCCGATCCATCTTAAGTTAAGTTACTCGTCCGACTATTAGGACGGTAACGAGTGTTGTGTAACGAGCTTATCATGAGTTGGCGACATTCTCTAGGCTCTACAGTGAACTAATTATGTTTGGGCCGGTTCGTAAAGGGAACCGTTCCCGTTATGTTATATATTATTGTTGTGCTGCAATTCTTATTGCGATGTGATGTTATGTGTTGTTAAGATATGGAGTATGTGGATCATGGATATGAATTCCAGTTTATTGTAAGAGGCGTTTAAGGATAACCCGATTGGTGGGTAATTGTCGTCTATTAAGGAAATAGCTCAATTAAAGGAGAAACACTCTAGGGGTTAAAGATCACAATGAGTGATTTATTAAGTGTAGATGTGTTGGCTGTTTTATTGAGCCATTGTTGTGCAGTGTAATGTGTGGTGTATTTGTAGTTTACGTGCATGATTTAAATGTAATCAACATCATGCTTAGACGACAAATAGTTGTGCGTGGCCCGGTAGCATGCGGGCTGCGGGATTACCATACCAGCAAAGGTGCTTAGCCCCTGGGGGGCCACCCTTTCTCTTCCTTTTCCTATTTCAGGTACAAGGAGCTGGAAGCCGTTCGAGAGTAGGACGGGGTAGTCGTTTGTACATGGGTAGCCATTTAAACTGTTTACGTATCGTAGGTGTAGTAAGCCCGAAATTGTTATCGGCATCAGTTTGTAAATACTCGGTACAGTTGGGAGGCTTATGTATGTTGGTTGTTGTTAATGAAAAGGTATAGTAATGTACAGTTGCTCGGGAATCTAGTCTCAGACCGATACAATGTATATGTAATAGCCTTGTTAGCCACGTGGGTGGTTAACGGCGTGTAACACCAACGAGTTAAGTAATCTGATGAAGTAGGTTTTCCGCTGCAGTTAGTTGATAAGTGTGTTGTTGTTGGATGGGGTGTTACAAAAACCGTCGAAATAGGTCGTTAATATTTTTTCTCTTTTTTTATTCGAGTACCTATTTTGGCGGTTCCTAGCTAAGAACTGCCGAAATAGATTTCTACATAGTCTATGTCAGTGGTTCTTAGGTAGGAACCGTCAAATAGATACTCATTTAAACTTCCCCATTCCCGCACAGAGACACAACACGTTTTGTACACGTACACAAGAAAATCCTTCACTGGCAATGCGATTGCGAACGCCCCTTCGCCGCTTTCTTCATCACCACTTTCCTCTCACCGCCGCTGCACTGAGAAGCCAAGTCACCGTCTGTAAGCTCTACCAATAAAAACAAAAGTGCTGCAAAAACTAAAAATGAATAAGTTATCGTAATTTTTATTTTGCTCAAAAATTATTGAAATTGGTTGTTATAATGTTAATTATTGTTGTATTGTTATGTTTGATTGCTGAATTGAGATGCGAGTGCGAAATTTCAGTAGAATATTGTTATTAGGTTAGTGGAATTTTGGTGCATGCAATGTGTGTGATAAAATGTTTGAGTAGAAAAAATGTATGGCTTTCGCTTATTTCATTCTTTTTGTGTCTCTGCGCCTCTGCAATGATAAGGAACTGCTATATTTTCTGCTCACCGTACTGACGACGGGGCTGAAACAATTCTTTTAGAACCGGTAATATACTCTTAATCTCTTCATTCTCTTGAGTTTGAGGTTGATTTAAGTTTATCGTTGTCAATGATTGGAAATTTTGAATGAATTCGTATCTAGTAGGATTGATGCTAATGGTTGAACATTTTTACCACTGTATGATTTTGGTGAATACTTAACAATTATTAAGCATGAGATTGGTAAAATTATGCTCAATAGTCATGCTAATTTTTTTTCTCTAAAAATGTCTTAACAATATTGTTTGTTGTTTGAGTATAACATTTTTTTATCAGGTCTCGCTACGTATTAGTCTACAAATTCACGCGAACCACGATTGCCACTACCCACCTTCGACTCTCACAAGTAAGTACTCTAACTTCTGTTTTTATTAAAAAAAAATGCAAATTGATTGACATTAAAATACAAGTTTATTTGGGTTAGAACCTTTGAGTTTGTCTAGTTTGTTTGCAATAGAACCTTAGAGTTAAGCCAGCTTATTTGATACTTATCCAGTCAAGCTCCAGTAATTGTTTATTTGGGTTTCAAATCACACTACGGGAACGTTTTAGTCTTTGGTAGGGTAGTTCTCACACATGTTCTCTGTTGCACATACAGTATGGAGCGTGACTGGATGTATGGTGATCGAGGGGATCACTTCGACAAGATGCTAAAAGAGTTTTGCAAAGCGGCAGTGCAACACAAGGACAAAACAAAGGCGGTGGAAGTTCCATGTCCTTGTGTTAACTACGAAATCATAAGGAAATATTCAAGCATCAAGGAAATACAATTTCATCTGAAGTGTTGTGGTTTTATGCCACATTATAGAATATGGACTTTTCACGGAGAAACCGTTGAAAGCAATGATGTGTCCTCGTAGTGCCATGATTGGTGTCACCTAAGATCCAATCACACCTTTGAAACTGACATCGAGTCGGAACTCTCTAGTAATTCAGGGTGAATGACATTGAGCCCATTCAACATGATGATCAAATAGATGAGATGCTTGATAATGTTGAGGACAACTTCATTGACAGGTCGGATGAGTATCAAAGGTTATTAGAAGCATCCAAGACACCCTAGTGCTCTATGTGCATTAAATACAGAGAATTGACGGTTGTATTGAATGTGTTCAACCTAAAGGGGAGATATGGATGGAGTGATAAAAGTTTCTTAGAACTTCTTAAGTTGCTTCATGATATGCTTCCAGAAGGGAACGTTCTCCTTACCAACATCTACAAGGCAAAGAATAGGATGTGTCCAATGGGAATTGGTTACAAAAAGATTCATACATGTCTAATTAACTACGTGTTGTATAGGGGTGATTATTAACAACTAGACAAGTGTCTGAAATGTTCGTTCTCTTGATATAAGCATAAGGATGGTGATTCATCCTCCATTTAGAAAAAAAGCCCTTCAGCTAAACTATTATGGTATTTGCCATTCGTACCAAGACTCAAACTGTTGTTTGCCACTCAGAAGGATGCAAAGAACTTACGATGGCATGTGGAGGGTAAGAAAAGTGATGAGAAATTAAGACATCCAGTAAATGGACCTCGGTGAAGAAACATAAACAAACAATACATTTTAGGGATAAAGATAGGAATTTGAGGCTTGGGTTATGTACTGATGGAATGAACCCGTACATGTAACACCCCAACCGTTAATCTCATCATTACCTCTTAAACCGTTACTAATTACTCCTACTCACGCAGCGGAACTCTAATTACAACGAGGGGTGAAACAACGCCGTTAGCCACCCATGTGGCTAGCCCGGCCTTACTTACATACCGTAACAGTCTGATGAACTGGAACAACCGAGTACTTCATACAAATACAATACTCAATTCATATCTCTACTATACCGAGTCTACAATATACGGATGCCGATAACATACTCGGACTTACACCTCATTCAATGCATTAGTAATTACTATCTAACTACCCATGCTTCTTAGCAGTCCCCGTCCTACTCTCTCGAACGGTGGTCAGCTTCAAGTACCTGCACACTAAAAACGTTCCCCCTAGGGGGTCAGCTTACGCTGCGCATGAAATTCGCATATACCGCGTGCTAACCGTGGTACGCCAACTACTTTGGGTCGGATATACATGGAGTTCATTTTAATCAAACAACATGCATCATGGCAATACAGTATATATGTATATCACACAAGGAATCTACATCCAATCACGGAACACGATTCCTAACTAACATAACAAAGTTGTTAGTGGTAACTGGTTACTCTTAGGCATTGAGGGTTATTCCTCACTATGCCATGTTTACTTAATCAATACTTCACCCTCTCTCTCGGGTCACTTATTCTTATACTTACCCGTTCTCTCGGGTTACTCATCCGTATACACACCCATTCTCTTGGGCTACTCATTCTTATACTTACCCATTCTCTCGGGTTACACATTCATAAACTCACCCCTTTCTCTCGGGTTATTTATACTCATTATCTCACCCACACTCTTGGGTTATTTATACTCATTATCTCACCCACACTCTTGGGTTATTTACACTCAAGCTCTTGTAGATTCTCGAGACACTACAGGTCTCCTACGTCACGCTTGTTACTCTTAATACATACTCGAGCCAAAACTCATGGCTCTCGAGCATAGTCTTACTTCCCCGGTTTCGACCTACTCTGGGTCTAGCATGGTGGGAAGGTTCAACTGGCTCCCGGAACTCTCTCTTAGTTCCTATCTCTTTTTACACAAGTCTGAATACTCTCGGACTACTCTCGTTCCCATACACTCCTCTCTGGAGTTATTATAATATTACGTGTTTTAGTCTAGAAACATCACTCTCGATGTTTCTAATGACATGGGAACATTACTTTAGTTTGGTTAATCTTAGATTTTAAGAGTTACCTTTACCATACATATACTCATACTTTCGGTTATATTCTTATACCGGGTAAAACCCTCTTATAGGAGGTCGACCATGTCTCAAGGGAGTTACTAATCCCCTAGGTCTCTTTACCCTCTTTATAAGTTCACATTATTGGACTAACTTCAATCCTCTCGATGGAGGTTCATTTATCTCTCCACTCATATTTATTTCGTGGATTGCTTCAATAAGGTTTTCTAACCGTTATCGGGTATTTACTCAACCCGTACATCTCCTCACGTTCTAGGGAGTTCATATGTTTGCGTTATCGTTATACTTCAATCGATAGCTTGTGTGGGTTTGCATGTTTTCGTTATCATACGCATCGATCCGTTCTACGGATCTTAGCCGAACGTTACTCACTATGAGTCGGTCTTTACACTATGTTAGACCACACCGGCATACAAGTATGTTAGTTCATTCAACATACAACAAGACATACATAATCAAACAAGGGATTATTTTCATGCTTAGTCTTGATTAAGCCGGCACACAAACACACAAATCAGAGTAACTCGGTTAGCATACGGGGCATGAGAAAATCATACCTTTCACCGGGGTTTTACTTTTACCGTGTCACCTCACCAAGCTCGGGTCACGCACGACTCTTGATAATGTTCCAAACATTATTATTAATACTAACATCATACGGAACATAATAAAATGTTACTCCGTAGTTACCCCGTTATCCCGTTTTCTCGGTTTTACTTTTATTATTTGAGTTCTCACTTCTCAATCACTTCTAACACTTTCTCACACTTCCTAGGGCCTTTACATGTCACCAAACAAGGCCTTAAACATCTTATAACATCATTAACATTCAAACCCCCATCATTTAAAACCTTTAAAATGCTCTCTGTAGGTTCTGGGGGTGGTCCGGGACTTGGTCCTTACCCTAAGTCCCGGACCAATTGCAAACTTAACTCTCGGGTGAATTTACACTGGTCCGGGACCTTGTCCTGGAGTATAGTCCCGGACCAAAGCAGGATGTGCACTCTCGGCCTTAATTTAGGTGTGGTCCGGGACTTTGTCCAAGGACCAAGTCCCGGACCCTGCTAAAACCTGCTCCAAACTTGATTTTTCCACTCCAAATCAATCCTTAAACCACCCTTAATCTTTCCATAAACTTTCCACAAGTTTTCCACACATTTAATCACCTTAAAACATGCTCTAAAACTCTTCAAATCATAGGCTCAAACCTTACCCAAATTCTTACTCAACATCACTTATATTCCAAACGTTTTCTTGTTTTGTTCAACTCTTGTAACAGATTCTGGTTACATCATTATACCATTCAAAATTCCCTCACCAATGTCATTCTTAACACTCAAATGACATTATCTTTACTCCTAATATACCTTTCTCCTTAGCTTGATTTTTGCAAACCATTACTACTCACTTAAACCTCTTAAGCACACCTAGTCTCTTCCTCATCATAGAACACTCAAGACTTTCCATTCCTAGGTAAATTTTGACAGCACTTACTTGCTTTACTAAGCATTTTCACCACACTAAAATAACTCACAAGCACTTCTTCCCACCTGTTTGGTTTAGACATCAACAACACATAAAAATCCCACTTGTTCACACATATGTATTAGTTTAGACTCAAGCTAAATTCCCACACTCAAGCAACATTAAAACAGCTTCATTCATCATTAAATTGTAGTATCTCAACCACAATAATACAAGGTCGTCCACACCACTTACAAAAATCTGTTTTGCAAGAAGATAAACTAACTCAAGGTGAGTTTTTACCTTGTTTGTTTTCTGTTTTCTTTCTCTTGCTCTCCCTTTCTCTTCTTGTTTTCCTCACCACACAAGGGATATTGATTGCCAACTACAATCACCGCCCATTACACACATTCAACCATCAATTTATTTTTCCTCCACAAAACCTAATGTAATATTAAGTGCTAGTTTTCAAACTTAAATCTAGATTTTACCTTAGAGAAACCCAAATGAGTAGCTTGACAATCAAATGGAGCAGTTTCCAAGCCCACCACAAAACGTGCGGATCGGCTGAAATGAGGAGGGTTTTCAACGTGAGAGAAAATAATCTCACAAATGGAAGAACAAGCTTGAAATGATCTCAATACTTACTTATTAATACCTCAAGGCATTAAGGAAGAGAAGGGTTGAAATCAACTCTTCAAACTTCAAAAGCTCCAACGTCAATGGAGATGAAGGTGGAGGAATCGAAACTTTGAGGGGTGGAAACGTTTAGCCTCGACGATACGAATCTAACGGTACAATTTTTGTGCGATTCGGTGGAGAAATGAGCAAGTTAGAGGAGATTGAAGATGGAGGTGTTGTGCTGTGTGGAATCGCACGTACAGAGGAAGAAGGAGAAGTTGCAAAGCTCTGGAGTGAATCGTGAATGAAGAATAGAAGGTGAGTGGTATGTTTTTTTATTTCACTTTTTACTTTATACTATTTGCTTTATTACTTATTTGTCCTCTTATTACTTAATAGCTAGTAAGCTATTAATAAGTGTATACATATTAATTAAAACCGGCCCACATTAATTAATAGCCCGGGTCATTTTTCGTCTTTTCGAATTTAAGCGTTTCGTCTCCGGTTTAGTCACTATTCATTTACCGGGTCCGTTTTCCGGAATTTTCTCGTTTAATTAATTTTAATGGTTATTAAGCTTCCATTAATACTTAATATTAGTTATTTAATCAACTATAATTTTTACGGGTCCGTTTGACCACTTAAAGTCACGTTTTCGGGTTTTCTCGAAAAACGTGCTTTAAAACTCCGTTAGCGTTTAATCCATTATTTGGATCCGTTTTCTTCGGGAATCATTCCCGTATACTTATTAGGCCTAAATAAGCCTTAGGAATCCATCTCGGACCCTCTCGAGATCATACATCTCTTATACTCATTTAACGCGCATTTTAGCGTTTTCGCTTTTCAAGCGTTTTCTCTTTTCTTTTGGTTTATTCTTTTTACCAATACTCTTTAGGCACCATTAGGCCTTTTATAATCATATTAGAGTAATTTAATCACCATTTTTAGATCCGGGGTATTTCAATCTACCCCCCTTAGGAACTTTGTCCTCAAAGTTGATGAATCTAGATGGTTACTCTCATGGCGTACTATGCCAAGGTTATAATACATGTATAACCTTACTGACTCCACAAGTCAGTCTCATTTTATACTACACATACCACATATCACAGCATGTATAGCAATCAAAAATACTTTTTGTTCTCTCTCCATGGAATCGGTCCGAAGACAAGAAGGCACTACAGTCCTCGAATCCATGTTGAGTGATATACTACTGATCCCTCAGGTACCGGTCACGTTGAACACTTACTCTTTCTGGTTCACGGCCGTTTCATGACGAATGGGCGCTTACTCCCTCTGGCCCACGGTCCCTTCGGTTCTGATCAAAACGTTACACATATACATATCCTCAGGCACTCTGGTTGACTCACTCAACACAGGAACATCTCAGGGTACTCCCCGTCCCGCTGCCTTTGGAAAAATCACACATGACACCGCCCCAACCGGTCACTTAGGACCGCCGCACGTACGGTGCAATGGTTTCAAAACTAATACACGCCCACCGTTCTACCGGTCATCAAGACTTAAGGCTCAGCCATCGGCGGGTGATAGCGGTTTCAAAACAGTTTTCATTTCCATCTTCATACTTGAAGAAAATTCTTTTTCAAAATCTGTTTGAAAATTCTTTTTAAAACATCACACAACTCCAAATCCGGTTTATGGTAGTTGTATCTTTCTTAGCGTGATTACTTGTGACCACTATAGGGAGCTTCAGAATCATCCAACCCTGATGTGATCAGCATCAGTGTTGAACTATCCTTCCACCCCAATTTGTGTTCGGTTTCCCTTGATCGCTAGCAGATCAAGTTCCACCTCCCACGTCAGTTTCAAACAATCAGATAGTCAAACATTTTGTTTTCTATCTTTTACCTTTCTAGTCATATTCATAAAACAATCTGTTTCAATTATTTATCATGGAACTTAGTCATCCATTATTCTCTATTTGTTTCACTTACCTTGCCTAGGCATTCCATACTTGTGGCCTCATTAGTCAAATTATTACTCAATTTAAAACATACTACATACAACTCCAAAGGATGGAACTCACTCCATCAATCTCAAATAAAATCACCTAGGGAACTCACTCCCTCTTAGGTTACACATCGGTTTCATGCCGATTCATACTCATCTCATGTCTAATCTCACTAGACATATACTATAGGGATTCTCATTCCCAGGAGTTCTCTACTCCTCTTTTCATATTTATTACATACATTACTGCATCTCTCATGCACATACTCATTATTACACAATGAATGGGTACCTATGTTTATGTAACATAAGTTCCAATCATCAAAACAATTTCTTTTGTGCTATGCACATAGTAGTTTACGCACCAATACGTAAAACATACTCTAAGCGGTTTCTCGCCCTACCCCCCTTAAAAGGGGTTACGCCCGCGTAACCAACCATATGTTATCACTGAACATTGGTTCATTAATTCGAGTATTATGAAGTGTTTTAACTTCAGTACGGTTAATTAACTCATAACCGGGTTCGGTTCTAGCCTCTAAGGCTTCAAGGGGTTTATGACATAGGTATACTTAACCCTGAATCACGGTCCACAAGCTTCTGCTGCGTGACCTGATAACTAGAGCTTAATTCGCTCTTTGGTATTCTCAATATTTCAATCGTCGCTTGGTATCTCTTACCGTATGCGAATTCGATGGTTTAGATTTTCTCTCCAACTCTCTGGAAATCTATTTGTATAACTCTGTATACCTTCGTGGTTATTCACTTATTTTTCCCGACTTGTTGTCGGTTGAGGTCAAGCTACTACTTAGCATGTAGTGCTTCCTCGTTTATAGTGGCTCATGGATTATGTTTGTTTCTTGGTTCTGTACCAGAGTTCTTCATTCATACTACTCTGCATTTTTCCACATATCGATCCTGGGCCCTGTGGGTTACTGCCCACGTTCTTTGTGCATCTTTAGCCAATGGCCGCACGGTTATCTCTCTAGATTCTCACTCAACAGGCTTCGTTGACATTTCTCAATTCCTGGCTCTCCCACTCGATCATTACCGCACAAGTGCAATACCAAAACACTCAGTCATACAGAGTGCAGAAGCGTAAACCCTTGACAGTAAATCTCTCATGAGATAGGAATGAACATGTCTCCTTACCACATTTCTCATCAACTCCGTATCATTAACTGGCTATACTCTTACAATGGTTGCTTGCTGCGTACCATATTCTTTCTCATTTCTATGGCATCCGCTACTACTTTAGCTTCCGCCCAGGTGTTCTCGCCATTTACACGATGGCTTGCCATTCATTTGGCTCAACAATATACGTTATTCTTAAAGTCTCTCTGCGCACTTGCGCTGCTTACTCTGCAGTTCATATTGCACACATACAGTGTTTACTACTCAACTGATTACTCTTCGGTCTAGAATTGCTGCAATCGAGGTTCCTCTTTACACTCTACTATAGTTCATATACTCATTGGCAATATACACATGCTCAAGTTTTACTACACCGCTCTAGCGGTTTCACATTACATACTTAGGTGGTAGCCTTTCTCTGGAGGATTCACAAATGCCGCTCCATAGGCCCCATAATAACAAGTGGTATCCCCACTCTAAGGTAGTGGTTCATTCTCCACTGTCCTCTTATGCCTCTATGCATAGGTTTACAACGTTTAGATCTACAAGTTGCAGTTAGTTTACCGGCTTATAAGCCACATTGCCTGCCATGCGGGCTGTTTATATAGGTTTCTTCTCGTATGCCATTAAATGGTTAGGAGGTATTCTGGGCTTTAGATATGGTTGTCTCGTCACACTTCCAGACATGGAAGGCCCTTTTAAATAACTTGATAGTTGTTTATGCCCTCTGGCAATCTAGGGTATCCCGTGTTACGAGGGATCCCTTCGGGTTCTACCCGAGTGTTTGCTTAAACACTTGTGTTCTCAACACGATGTTTCGTTCAACTACTGTTGATTCCAGCACCCTTCTCGGATTGCTCCTGGGTGTTACTGAGTAATGCCATTACATCTGGCTTGTACTCATGGTTATGTTCAGTTGTGACTTGCCTTGCGGCTATGTCCTTGACTATCCCGTTTAGGGTTGTAATGTCTCCCATTATTGGGTAGATCATTGGTTCTTTCTCTTAGTGAGTATATATGGGAATTCTATCCCGTTATCGAACATTAATAGTTCATTTAGGCATTCGCCGTATTATTTACACTGGTATTCACCCAGTTATTAGGTATTTCCTGAGACATATCCAATGTCTGTGCTTAATACTCTGTGCTTCTCGCTTATTAACGCTATGTTCTTAGTCCATCATCTTACTGGTTTCTGACTCCCTTAACTTGGTAAGCTTCCTTGTATTCTTCGATCATTCGAGATGTCCAACTGTCTTGGTTTGGATTGGCTCTTTCGTCCGTAGTATGGAGTGGGCTACTCCCGTGTACCGTACTCTACTTGTATACATACATGGAGTATCTTATTGATACGTTACCACTTACCCAACTAACTCATAATTGGTCTGTCAGGCCCGCAAGCTCCTTTGGAGTGCGGTGTTCCATGTCTCGTTTGTGTACACTTGTAGTGTCGGTCACGCCTAAGTGAAGTATTCTGTTGCCAACTCCTCTTATAGGTCCTATAATAACTTATCGTGGTTCACTGGTTTGGTTTTAAAACTTTGGGGGTTTTTGGAAAATTTATGTTTTGAAGAAAAGTTTGAGTCTTGAAAGTAAACTCTTTCGGCATTTCAATGCCGGTTGCTTCTTACCAGGTTAGCCTCTTGCTGACCGGTATATTCTTTATACAGTGGTCAGGCCTTTAGGCCTTTCCAAGGTTTCGTTTCAGAATTCATTAGGGTTTGTGGTGCTATTGGCTTCTCTTGCCGTCTTGGTACCTAAGTACTGGTCGCTTGTCAAAGCTCTTCTTATTGGTCCCGCTATTACTGCACTTGCCGTGGCAAGTGCGCGGTACTGGCGGTTTTTGGGTTAACTCATACCGGTCACGGTATTGTTCACATTGTATTTGGTAGCCTAGTCGGCTCTTCCTTGATCCCGTAGTTGGATAACTGCTCCTTGGAGCTGATTCTCATTCCCTTGACATGACTGTCGTTCATTTAGGAGCTCCTCCACTCTCGGAGTTCCTTAATTACTTAGTGCTTGTTTACCTCGTTGCTGTTCCCACGTCTTTACTGTGGTTACCGAGGTTAAGTATTTAGGCACTACTTCTGTAGTCCATTCGGGTATACCCGTAGTTATGCTCGTAGCTGTCTAAGCTATATCAGTTAAGTATTGCAATCTCTTGGGTGTGGCAGGGTGGGTGTACCTACTCTTGACTAGATTCTTAGTGAATGGGTATACCGTTGGTGGTATATTTAACTATGGCGGTCCGTAGACATGTGTCCCGGTTCCGTTAGTTCTCATGAATCCGCCTTGTTGCGGTTGGTGCATCCTTCTGCTGCTGCTCGGCCAGCTAGGTTCTCGCGACTGCTAAGCATGTCGCCCCAGGCTGCCACAAATTCGGTCTCCTTGGATTAGGATTTCTCGTCTCTCGCCATTATGTGCGGTTATTGTCATTCCAGCGGGATCCGTCTCCGGGCTTTCCGGTTCTCGGGACTACCGCATGACAGGTTCTGGTTCATATTGAGATATTTATAACTGCCAGATTGGGTTTCCCATCTCTCTGGCGTTCTTCCCAAGCTTTTAATGCGGGGGTTGTGGAGGGCGGGTTGGTATTGTAGGTATCCAGACATACTGGAAGTTCCTATCTAGCGCATCTCTCACGCTACCTCAACCCATAGCCCTAAGTCTCTAATTCCTAACTCGGTATTCCTAGCTCGGTATTTCCAGTCATCAGAGCGATACTTCGCTCTGATACCATTTTTGTAACACCCCAACCGTTAATCTCATCATTACCTCTTAAACGTTACTAATTACTCTACTCACGCAGCGGAACTCTAATTACAACGAGGGGTGAAACAACGCCGTTAGCCACCCATGTGGCTAACCAGGCTAAACTTACATACCGTAACGGTCTGATGAACTGGAACAACCGAGTACTTCATACAAATACAATACTCAATTCATATCTCTACTATACCGAGTCCACAATATACGGATGCCGATAACATACTCGGACTTACACCTCATTCAATGCATAGTAATTACTATCTAACTACCCATGCTCTTAGCAGTCCCCGTCCTACTCTCTCGAACGGTGGTCAGCTTCAAGTACCTGCACACTAAAAACGTTCCCCCTAGGGGGTCAGCTTACGCTGCGCATGAAATTCGCATATACCGCGTGCTAACCGCGGTACGCCGACTACTTTGGGTCGGATATACATGGAGTTCATTTTAATCAAACAACATGCATCATGGCAATAATATATATGTATATCACACAAGGAATCTACATCCAATCACGGAACACGATTCCTAACTAACATAACAATGTTAGTGGTAACTGGTTACTCTTAGGCATTGAGGGTTATTCCTCACTATGCCTTGTTTACTATCAATACTTCACCCCTCTCTCGGGTCACTTATTCTTCACTTACCCGTTCTCTGGGTTACTCATCGTATACACACCCATTCTCTTGGGCTACTCATTCTTATACTTACCCATTCTCTCGGGTTACACATTCAAACTCACCCCTTTCTCTGGGTTATTTATACTCATTATCTCACCCACACTCTTGGGTTATTTATACTCATTATCTCACCCACACTTTTGGGTTATTTACACTCAAGCTCTTGTAGATTCTCGAGACACTACAGGTCTCCTACGTCACGCTTGTTACTCTTAATACATACTCGAGCCAAAACTCATGGCTCTCGAGCATAGTCTTACTTCCCCGGTTTCGACCCTACTCTGGGTCTAGCATGGTGGGAAGGTTCAACTGGCTCCCGGAACTCTCTCTTAGTTCCTATCTCTTTTTACACAAGTCCGAATACTCTCGGACTACTCTCGTTCCCATACACTCCTCTCTCGGAGTTATTATAATATTACGTGTTTTAGTCTAGAAACATCACTCTCGATGTTTCTAATGACATGGGAACATTACTTTAGTTTGGTTAATCTTAGATTTTAAGAGTTACCTTTACCATACATATACTCATACTTTCGGTTATATTCTTATACCGGGTAAAACCCTCTTATAGGAGGTCGACCATGTCTCAAGGAGTTACTAATCCCCTAGGTCTCTTTTACCCTCTTTATAAGTTCACATTATTGGACTAACTTCAATCCTCTCGATGGAGGTTCATTTATCTCTCCACTCATTTATTTCGTGATGGATGCTTCAATAAGGTTTTCTAACCGTTATCGGGTATTTACTCAACCCGTACATCTCCTCACGTTCTAGGGAGTTCATATGTTTGCGTTATCGTTATACTTCAATCGATAGCTTGTGTGGGTTGCATGTTTTCGTTATCATACGCATCGATCCGTTCTACGGATCTCTAGCCGAACGTTACTCACTATGAGTCGGTCTTTACACTATGTTAGACCACACCGGCATACAAGTATGTTAGTTCATTCAGCATACAACAAGACATACATAATCAAACAAGGATTATTTCATGCTTTAGTCTTGATTAAGCGGCACACAAACACACAAATCAGAGTAACTCGGTTAGCATACGGGGCATGAGAAAATCATACCTTTCACCGGGGTTTTTACTTTTTACCGTGTCACCTCACCAAGCTCGGGTCACGCACGACTCTCTGATAATGTTCCAAAACATTATTATTAATACTAACATCATACGGAACATAATAAAATGTTACTCCGTAGTTACCCCGTTATCCCGTTTTCTCGGTTTTACTTTTATTAATTTGAGTTCTCACTTCTCAATCACTTCTAACACTTTCTCACACTTCCTAGGGCCTTTACATGTCACCAAACAAGGCCTTAACATCTTATAACATCATTAACATTCAAACCCCCATCATTTAAAACCTTTAAAATGCTCTCTGTAGGTTTCTGGGGGTGGTCCGGGACTTGGTCCTTACCCTAAGTCCCGGACCAATTGCAAACTTAACTCTCGGGTGAAATTTACACCTGGTCCGGGACCTTGTCCTGGAGTATAGTCCCGGACCAAAGCAGGATGTGCACTCTCGGCCTTAATTTAGGTGTGGTCCGGGACTTTGTCCAAGGACCAAGTCCCGGACCCTGCTAAAACCTGCTCCAAACTTGATTTTTCCACTCCAAATCAATCCTTAAACCACCCTTAATCTTGCCATAAACTTTCCACAAGTTTTCCACACATTTAATCACCTTAAAAAATTCTCTAAAACTCTTCAAATCATAGGCTCAAACCTTACCCAAATTCTTACTCAACATCACTTATATTCCATAACTAGTTTTCTTGTTTTGTTCAACTCTTGTAACAGATTCTGGTTACATCATTATACCATTCAAAATTCCCTCACCAATGTCATTCTTAACACTCAAATGACATTATCTTTACTCCTAATATACCTTTCTCCTTAGCTTGATTTTTGCAAACCATTACTACTCACTTAAACCTCTTAAGCACACCTAGTCTCTTCCTCATCATAGAACACTCAAGACTTTCCATTCCTAGGTAAATTTTGACAGCACTTACTTGCTTTACTAAGCATTTTCACCACACTAAAATCAACTCACAAGCACTTCTTCCCACCTGTTGGTTTAGACATTAACAACACATAAAAATCCCACTTGTTCTTCCACACATATGTATTAGTTAGACTCAAGCTAAATTCCCACACTCAAACCAACATTAACACAGCTCATTCATCATTAAATTGTGTATCTCAAAATACAATAAATACAAGGTAGTCCACACCACTTACAAAAATCTGGTTTGCAAGAAGATAAACTAACTCAAGGTGAGTTTTTACCTTGTTTGTTTCTGTTTTCTTTCTCTTCCTCCTCTTTCTCTTGCTCTCCCTTTCTCTTCTTGTTTTCCTCACCACACAAGGGCTATTGATTGCCAACTACAATCACCGCCCATTACACACATTCAACCATCAATTTATTTTTCCTCCACAAAACCTAATGTATATATTAAGTGCTAGTTTTCAAACTTAAATCTAGATTTACCTTAGAGAACCAAATGAGTAGCTTGACAATCAAATGGAGCAGTTTCCAAGCCCCCACAAAAACGTGCGGATCGGCTGAAATGAGGAGGGTTTTCAACGTGAGAGAAAATAATCTCACAAATGGAAGAACAAGCTTGAAATGATCTCAATACTTACTTATTAATACCTCAAGGCATTAAGGAAGAGAAGAAGGGTTGAAATCAACTCTTCAAACTTCAAAAGCTCCAACGTCAATGGAGATGAAGGTGGAGGAATCGAAACTTTGAGGGGTGGAAAACGTAGCCCTCGACGATACGAATCTAACGCTACAATTTTTGTGCGATTCGGTGGAGAAATGAGCAAGTTAGAGGAGATTGAAGATGGAGGTGTTGTGCTGTGTGGAATCGCACGTACAGAGGAAGAAGGAGAAGTTGCAAAGCTCTGGAGTGAATCGTGAATGAAGAATAGAAGGGGAGTGGTATGTTTTTTTATTTCACTTTTACTTTATACTATTTGCTTTATTACTTATTTTTCCTCTTATTACTTAATAGCTAGTAAGCTATTAATAAGTGTATACATATTAATTAAAACCGGCCCACATTAATTAATAGCCCGGGTCGTTTTTCGTCTTTTTGAATTTAACGCGTTTCGTCTCCCGGTTTAGTCACTATTCATTTACCGGGTCCGTTTTCCGGAATTTTCTCGTTTAATTAATTTTAATGGTTATTAAGCTTCCATTAATACTTAATTATAGTTATTTAATCAACTATAATTTTTACGGGTCCGTTTGACCACTTAAAGTCACGTTTTCGGGTTTTCTCGAAAAACGTGCTTTAAAACTCCGTTAGCGTTTTATCCATTATTTGGATCCGTTTTCTTCGGGAATCATTCCCGTACTTATTAGGCCTAAATAAGCCTTAGGAATCCATCTCAGACCCTCTCGAGATCATACATCTCTTATACTCATTTAACGCGCATTTTAGCGTTTTTCGCTTTTCAAGCGTTTTCTCTTTCTTTTGGTTTATTCTTTTTACCAATACTCTTTAGGCACCATTAGGCCTTTTATAATCATATTAGAGTAATCTAATCGCCATTTTTAGATCCGGGGTATTTCAGTACAACACGTGAGCAATCAACACAGCACTTGACTCGTTTGCTAGTGATCTACAATACTCTATCGTGGTTGTGTATAAAACAAAAGTACATAATATTATCACTCTTGATATCTGGTCCCAATCAGCCAGGTAATAACATTGATGTATATCTAGCCTACTAATTGATGATTTGAAGTTATTGTGGTATAAGGGGACCATGGTGCACGATGCTTCTGCAAGAGAATATTTCATGCTCATGGCATTGTTGTTGTATTGTCAACAACTTCCTGCATATGGGAACTTGTCTAGCTACACGGTGAAATGAACATTTGCATGTCCAGTATGCGAGGATGGCACATGTTTGGACTGTTTTAACAAATTGTGGTAATAATGTTTACATGTGTCATCGACGTCTTCTACCTAAAGATCACCCTTATCGAAAGAAGATAAACTTTTCAATGGTGAGGTTGTCACTCGTGTGCCCCGTCTACCTTGACCTCTCAGGAAGTGTATGCAAAGGTTAAGGACATTGTGAATGATTTCTAAAACACATCAAAACTGGCAAAGAACATCTGGAAAAAGCATTCTATTTTTAGGATCTTCCGTGCTGGCAACATCTACTCTTGATACACTGTTTAGACATCTTGCACATCATGAAGAACGTTGGTGAGGCGTTGAGTATGCCTTTGCTCAACATACCCGACAAAACAAAAAAAGGATTGAAAGTGTAAAAAGACATGCAAGACACCGGTATATGAGTAGAGTTACACCCATAAGCTAATGGAAAACGGATATACCTACGCTTGCATTATACACTTTCAAAGCATGAAAAGGTTAGCTTTTGCAAATGTCTGCACTCAGTAAAAGTACCATTTGGGTACTCTTCAAACTAGAAGAACATTGTATCAATGAAGGATTTGAAACTGTTAGGCATGAAGTTCCACGATTATCATGTACTGATGTTACATCTTCTTTTAGTTACAATCCGAGGGATATTGCCAAATGATGCTAGAAATGCGTTAACCCGATTATGTTTCTTCTTCAACGCCTTATGTTACAAGGTAATTGCCGTAAACTCTCTCGATGATCTACAACATGAAATTATGGTCACATTATGTCAACTGGAGATGTATTTCCCACCATATTTCTTTGACATAATGGTACTTAATAGTATACATTGTTTGAGAGATCCAATATTGTGGTCCAGTCTACTTATGTTACATATACCCTTCTGAATGATACATCGGTATTCTAAAGGGTAGAATGAAGAATAGATATCGATTAGAAGTGAGAATAATTGAAGCGACAGTGACTGAGGAAGTCACAGAATTGTGATAGATTATTTGAATGAAGCGGAATCAATTGGTATTCCAAAACCATGACATTACGGTAAATTTAAGGGCAAAGGTGTCATGGAGAGAAAGATTGTGCAATTTCCATGTCATCTAATTCATCAAGCATATCCCTTTGTGTTACAACATTTTGAGGTTGTTGAACCTTTTTTTGACTCATATGGCTGAGTTGAGACAACAAAATCCTACCTTTGGCTGACAAAAGAACAAACCAAGTGTTTGTCCAATGGTTCAAAGATCATTTTTTTAAAAAGCATCATCAAATCCATAAGTTGTTAGGGAAGAGATCAGATGTTTAGCAGTAGGACCTGAAGCTAATATTTCATCATTTGAAGGGTATGACATTAGTGGGTATACGTACTACACTACACGCCAAGATGCTAAATAAATAAACTGGAACATTGGAGTAAAAATAGAAGCAGCATTCACTGAGTACCGAATCGGTGACTGATCTCAACCAATTAGGGTCTCTAGTTGGTATTGTAGTATTAAAAATAGTTTAATATATCTCTACCACCTAGGCAGTGTACCTATCATTTTGTGGAAATAGTGATGACCTGGAATGTCGATCTCAGGGACCTTGTTCAATTAACTCACAATTTCTAAATCTGATGAGAAACCTAAACTTAACTTAGAAAATATGAAATGTCATTTTTTGGGGTTAACTTAATTAATCTAATTGAAAACTAAATTAACAAAAGGAAATAAAACAATTAACAAATAGATAAACTAAAACAAAGCAAAAACTAAAAGTGGTAAATGTGATAAGCGAAAGGCGCACCCCGGGTTGTTATGCTCACCTATTTCTTCAAATCCTACTAAATAAAAATTCCTCTAACATTACAATAAAATCATTAACTTTATATAATTCACCGACCGGGTCATGTACAATGAAGTCTAATTGGTTGGAATAACTAGCAGCTGAGTAATGCTCTAATCCGGAAGCAAGTCAATCACTTGAAGAACAATTCCTATTGGAGGCAAATTAACCTATCGACAAATCATGCTTATAGTCGTTCATCCGGTTTAACTTCTTATGTCTTGTTAACTAATCTCATCATCGCATTTTGATTAGAAAACTACAAACATTACTTTAATAATTGATTAGAAGATTAAAGCACTTGAAGAACAGGTATTAAACTATTACATTAACAAAAAATAGAGGAAAAATTACATGACATAAATTTTATGAAATAGGCTATCTTTCCCAACCCAGGGAACTAAAACGACTACTCACTCATGGATTTAGAAATAGAATTAACAACGTAAAAGAATATTGAATGGATAAAGATAAGGAAAAAGAAAAGTCAAGTTTTGAAGAGACTCCAATCCAGATCTCGGTTTCGTTCTCCATTTCTGGTAGTCACTTTTGACTGATTCGTGGTGTAGTAGACCCGTGCCTCCCTCTCTATCTATTGTGCAATGGAAGTGGTGGTGGTGTTTCTGGAATCATAAAGATGGTGTGTGGATGATAGTATGGATGAAGGTGGTCGGGTGGATGAAGGTGGATGATGATGAAGCTGGCTTCAGGATGGATCAATGTGTTACGGAGATGGTGATAATGGATGAATCGGTGGAGCTATATGAATGTGGTGGTAGTGGATCTCCGTAAGGCATCTAGGGATTCTTAATATATGTCCCTCCGATCGTTTATTAAGAAAATTTGTATCTTTTCATTACTGAAACACAATGTACAGGAGCTGAGATTCTGTTTGTGTCCGGACATGCATCCAGACTTGTAGGTTCAGATGTCTCTATTGACGTCTCAAGAGATTCCTTATTCTGAGGCGTCTAGATGTGTGTCTGACCTTAAAGTCCGGACGCATCTATCTTGTCTGACCCATCTCATCCGGACAGAAGTTCGGACGACATTGTAATTTGTTCCTCTAGAAATATTCGGCATGTATCTCGACTTACATGTTTGGACACATATCTAGACATGTCTTGGACAACTCTCAGTGCTTGTCCAATCTTGTTGGTCCGGATGCAAGGTCAGACATAACCTTCTACTGGGCTTAGATTATTTGTTTGGACTTCATGTTGCTCCCTGTTCCCAAGCTCCATGCTGTTGGGGAACTCTGCAAGGGTCTTACCACCTTCTTGATTGACTATATTTGAGTCTTTGGAGTACTTTTAGATTATATCCCGCGCTGAGGATTTGTGCTTGTGGGCTAGGGTGAATATTGCAGACCAGCGGATCTGGTGGTCGACAATCCCGCGAACCAATTTACGATGTCTTTGTCGCTGACGTTCGTCAAGTAGGCCACGTGGATTGGCCAGGGTCTTCTTCGGCTTATGATACCTCGTTCTCGAAGCCTTCGGAGTATCTTTATAAATCCTCATGCAAAAATCTATGCATTTTCTAGACTTTTTCCTGTATTTGACACATAAAATGTATCAGTCCACATCAATACATAAATCTTATGGGAAGCATATGATAAGTGAGAAAATCTATGCATTTCCTAGAATTTTTCCTGCATTTGACACATAAAATGTATCAGTTCACATCAAAACATAAATCTTATGGGAAGGATATGATAAGTGAGAAATATGGCGTGAATTGTTGCAAATATAGAATGAATTATAACCCTAAAAGTAGATATATTTCACACTTATCAAACTTTCTCACACTTAGTTTTTGCTTGTCCTCAGGAAAATAGAGAATAAAACTATCTCTAAGACCGTAGTATTGAACCTCAAGATCAAATAGATGCAGACAGAAAGCGAGCAAACTGACAATCAAAAGAATAATTCTACTCCTCGCTGTAGGTTTTCACAATTAGTGAAAAAGAGTAATCTTAAAGTATGGAGAAGTTAGATTTCAAAATTTGAATATAGATTAGCTTGGGGTCTTCCACCATTTCTTTCCTCTCACCTTTAGATGACAAGGAGTATGAAATAACGTCTTATTCCGTGATACCTTTCCACACCACATACTCATGATCAAAAACAAAAATTAAACTGCCATTAACTTTTTTTTCATGCAAAACTTTCCTTTTCAAGAAATATATGCATAACAAACAATATATATTGTGAATTGTAGAGTTGTTCCGGAACCTAAACTTTTCTCTCTATCCTTTAGATGTGTTGAGCCAACTATCCCAGATCCCTAGACCTTGGGTAGATAGGTATTAAGACACTCATAGGACTTAATAACCGGATAAATGAGACCTGCTTTGATTCTGAAATTTTTTTATCAGCGGAGTACCTGGCATTATCCTTTCATTCCAAACTTTCACATCATTTCCAAAATCCCAACACTAATTTAGATTCCACAATTAGCTAATCCACCAAATTTAAGTGAAAATAAATTAATTTGAATAAAAATATATATATAAAAACAACCTAAATTAGAAAGATTCTTGAGGTGGTCACCATGCTCGTTTTCAAAATCTCAGCAAAACATTTCACCCAAGAATTTGACATTTATAAGCTCTCAGAGAAGTGATTCTCTCCAAGTAAGAAGGCAATAAAAACAAATGTGGCATTTAAGTGCAACTGGAATATTTAGAATGATCTTCTACTTTCTCACACTTAAGAGGAGCAATGTCCTCCTTGTTCACAAATTAAACCAAGAAAAGAGCTTTCAAAATAAGTCACTCATGAAGGATTTATTTTGGACACCATGGACTGATAAATAATCATGAAGCATAAAAAGCATTATAGGCTGAACACAATTAATAAATAAAGAGAAATTAAAACTGGAAACTTCTCTGATATCGTAGATTGAGGAAGGTTCCCTTCCTCACACTTAAGCTCAAAAGTGGGGGCAGCATCATTCCTCACACTTGTATCATGGCAAGTGTCCAGCCTTGGATAGATACCACAAACTTGTCAATTACACACACTTAATAAAACACCACAAAATGCTTGAAGCGTTGCATTAGTAGCACGGGCACTACTACTACTTCTGAGTGAAATAAAAACAAAATAATAACCTAGAAAAAAAATTAATTTAGTAAGTAAAACTACCTAAAACAAAAGTAATGCTAAGGAATAGGAGAAAAGAAAATTTTACTCAATTCTGGGCTCTGTCCGGATATGTGTCTGGACCAGTATATTTGAACGCATCTTTAGGTCATGTCCTCTCCTAGTCGGGGCTAGCATGTCCGGACACAAGTCTAGACATTGCTACTACACATGCATATTTCTTCTCACACCATGTCCGTACTTCAAAGTCTGGATAGAAGTCCGAACATATTCCCTTGTTCTGACGATATTGCTCTCGTACCATGTCCGGACGTCCAAGTCCGGACGCATGTCCGAACAAGGCATAAAATAAATCTCTTGTTCCTTTTCTCAGCAAAACAAAAGTAATAAAACTTAAAACAAAATAAAACTTGAAATATGAAAATAAAAACATGAAATTACCACTGGTTTCCTCCTAGTTAGTTACACGTCTTTATTTTTGGTTAGACTTTCCCTCGGTCATGTTACTCCATTGCATCATGTTGAATTAGGAGGGTTACACTCACCAGGATCCACAAGACAACATCTCTTTGGCTGCAAGATCCACTTAACCCACCAAACTTTTTTCAACAATCTTCTTTTTCCACATTCTCTTGGGGGTGTGCATTACAACATCAAAGTCATTACAAGAAACAAAATAAATGTGATCCTTACCTTCATCTGGTGCCTCAGTCATGCAGGCAGTAGAAAAAAATTTCTTCTTAACTAGCGCCGTTATTCGCTTACCTGGCTTGGTGAACTTTGAAGCAATGTTTGAAGCCTCATGCTTTCTTTGCAAAATTGAACTCCTGCAAGATGTTTCTTATTAGGAGTCATATCAAACGAGACTTGCTCATTATGGTGTTGTAATATTATTTTCCCTTCTTCTGCATCAATCAAAATACGAGCAATACGTATAAAAGGTCTCCCTAAAATGATAGACACGTTTGAATCCTCCTCCATATCCACAACATAAAATCAGCAGGAAAAGAAAACTTACCAACTGTCACTATTAAGTTCTTTACCTTACCCTTTGGATAAACTATAGAATGGTCAACTAGTTGCAAACGAATGGAAGTAGAAATTGATTAATTCTAGTTTGATGAAAACTGATAAAGGCATTAAATTGATACTAGCACCTAAATCGCACAAATCTTTACCGTAATTTACCTCTTAAGTTGAGCAAGGTATGATGGGGAATCCATAATCACCAAGCTTATGAGGAAGATTCTTTAAAAGAATTACTAAAACCGTCTTTGTTAACTCCATTATTTCCTGTTTCTGCATATTATGCTTGTCAAATTTGGTTCTTCAAAAATTTAGCCTAGTTTGGCATCTTTGTACAAATATATTCAAAGAAAAACTTCGCAATTCACGGTTCCATGAAGCTCAAAGTTTCTCAAACTGCTTGTCAAAATCATTATTAAAACTGGTAAAGGAGAAGGCAATGATTTAATTAATGCAATGAAATCAGAAAAATAAAATAAAAAATATTGAGTTTCAGCATTCTCCTTGGATTTTTCTACTTCGTTGTCGGAGTCTTCAACTTCTTCACACTGAATTTCATATATGTCAGTTTCTGGTGCAGCTTCCGAAACTCTTGGGTTTGAGCGCTTCTCACATTCTAGCGTCACCAACTTACAATGCTGCAACGGCTTTGGTTCTGCTTGACTCGGGAATGACCTTGGCTTCCACTACGCTAGCTGCTGAGAAATATGACTTAACTGCTTTTCAGCACTTTGATTAATGAAAGCCTAATCAGCTATAGTTAGGCGTCTATATCTGCAAACCTGGAGTTTTAGATTGGCCCTACTTTAAAAAAATTCTAACATGCTATCAATCTTGCTGTTTCCCCTCCTGAGAATTATAAAATTGCTCCAGCTGTATATTAACATAAGGCGGTCTATTTTGATTATAACCCTGGTTTCCTAACTGTTGATCATTACCTCTCCACGGAGGTTGCATGTTACCTCTCCAACTGTTGTGATTTTAGGCATTAGAATAAGAGTTACCTAGTCTTTTGTTAATTGAATTCACCTCTTTTGGATTTCCAACATAACCAGGACCCTCGCAATTTAAGTGTCATGGCCCCTCCACAGATTTTGTAGTACGGAGTTAGAAAAGATGAAGTCGTGGCTACTGTCTTTACCGTCTGCGGTGCTTGATTCAACGTGAGCTTCTCAACAGCTTTGGCTAAGGCTGATAATTGAGCTCATACGTGATCCTGCAGGGAAGACTGTAGATTCTAGTTTCTCTCTTTGCTTCTCCTCTCCCCTTATTCTTGAACCATTGTCTGGTGCTTGTAGTCGTCTAGGAGCTCAATTGCCCTACACCTGTCTTATTCATAAGATTTCCTCCATACAATGAACTCAACAAAAGTTTATTAGAGTCACTTAGACCACCAAAGAACAACAAAACAAGGTCCCTATCACTCATACGATGGTGTGGACATAAAATTTGAGGTTTGTCGAATCTATCCCACGAATTATATAGTGACTCACCTGGCTCTTGGAAAAAATGGTAATTTCACCGATCTTCTCTCGTGTCTTAGAAGGTGGATAATATTTCATCAAAAACTTACTTGCCAATTCAGCCTAAGTGTTAATGCTTCGTGGCTACAAACTCCTCAGCCATCTGAAGGCTTTTATTCCGGATCCTGTCGTTCAAGTTTCCAGTTTTGTTAAAAGCGTTGCAGAAGTCTAGGAAACTTGAAAAGTGGTGCGGAGCATCATCTGAATCGACCCCACTGAACTGCCCTTTGTGATATAGAGTGGTGATATAACTTGTCTTGAACTACTAAGAATCCTATTTAGCTGTTGTAGCATTTGGGAGAACGATTTTGCGGAAGGTCTTCCCTCAACTGACGGCTGCTGATGCTCGTTCAAATTCTTCTTGTCTGCCATTTCAAATTAAAAATTAAATAACAATAAAGATAGAAGATAAACAAAATTAAATAAAATAACAAAACATTACAAAACAATTAAACTTAATTCTAAATTTGAAATTTAAACAAATAAAACCGAATAAAAACACAATTAACTAGACAAAATAAAAGAAAACTAAAACAACACCAACACTAAGTACCAACCTATATTAACAAAAATAAACTAAGGAAAACAAAAATAGAAATAAAGTAAGATAAAACGGAAAATAAGAATAAACTAAAACCAAATGCAAATAATCTAACTAAATAAAAATATAACCAAAACAAAAAGATAAAGGGAAAATCAAAATATAAGACACAAATTTTAAGAAACACAAGCAACTGATAATAATAGACAAAAAAGAAATCAGAAAAAAAACTAATAAAAATAAACAAAAACTTAACTAAAATCTCAAATAAATTAACAAAATTGTCAATTAACTATGCCAGAGGTCCCCGGAAACGACGCCAAAACTTGTAACAGTAAAACTAGATGAATATATCTCTACCACCTTGGTAGTGTACCTATCGTTTTATAGGAATAGTGATTATAATCACAAGGACCTTGTTCAATTTACTAACAATTTCTAAATTACACTGAAAAACCTAAGCTTAACTAAAAGAACTTGAAATGTCACTTTTTTCGGTTTACTTAATTAATCTGATGGAAAACTAATTTAACAAAAGGAAATAAAAACAATTTACAAACAGGTTTCCTAAAACAAAGCAAAAATTAAAAGTGGTAAATGTGATAAGTAAAAGGCACACCTCGTATTGTTCTGCTCACCTATTTCTTCAAATCCTACTAAATGACAATTCCACTAACATTGCAATAAACTAAGGAACTTTATATAATTCACCGACCATGTCATGTATAATGAATTCTGATTAGCTGGAAGAACTGGCAGCAGACTAATGCTCTAATCCGGAAACAAACCAATCACTTGAAGAACAGTTCCTATTGGAGACAAATTAACCTATAGATAAATCTTGCTTTTATTCATTAACCCGGTTTAACTTCCTATGTCTTATTAACTAATCTTAGCACTACATTTTGATTAAAAAACTACAAACATTACTTTAATAATTGATCATAAGATTAAAGCACTTGAACAATAGGAATTAAACTATTGAATTAATAAAAATTAGTGGAAATATTACATGACATAAATTTTATGAAATAAGTTCTCTTCCTCAACCTGGGGAACTAAAACACCTACTCACTCATGGATTCAGAAACAGAATTAACAACATAAAAGCACATTGAATGGATAAAAGACAAGGAAAGATAAAAACTCCAGTTTCAAAGAGACTTCAATCCAGATCCGGTTCCGTTCACCGTCTCTGTTAGTCACTTCTAACTGATCCGTGGTGTAGTAAACTCGTGCCTCCCTTTCAATCTGGTGTGTGATGGGTGTGGTGGTCGTATTTTTAGAATCATGAAGATGGTGTGTGGATGATAGTATGGATGAAGGTGGTCGGGTGGATGAAGGTGGATGATGAAGATGGCTTCAGGATGGATCAATATGGTGAAGACGGTGATAATGGATGAATCTGTGGAGGGAGCAATATGAATGTAGAGGCGATGGGTCTCTGTAAGGCGGATAGGGCTTCTCTTTATATCTCCCTCTGATCATTAGTTAAGAAAATCTTTATCTTGAGTTAAGATAAATATCTTATTCTTCTCATTATTGAAAACACGGGTGTAGGAGTCGACATTTTGCTCGCGTCCAGACGTCTTTGCTGGCTTATGCAAGATTCTTCATTTTGAGGCGTTCGGACGTGTGTCCGATCTTAAAGTCCAAATGCATCTATGTTGTCTCATCATCTCATCCGGGCAGAAGTTCAGACGACATTATAATTAGTTCCGCTAGAAATCTCAGCATGGGTCAGAATGCAAGATCGGACACAACCTTCTATAGGGATTAGATTCTTCGTTTGGACTCCATTTTGCTCCCGTTTGTTGTTGTGGTGAAATCCTCATGAGAAAATCTATGTAATTCTTTGACTTTTTCCTACATTTTACATGTAAAATGTATCAGTTCACATCAAACCATAAATCTTAAGGAAAATCATATGATAAGTAAGAAATATGGTATGAATTGTTATCGAGGACATTCGGGAACTAGACTACCGCATTAATTCTTTTCTAGTGTTCCACTACAAACAGGCGGACAACCGATGTGGAATCCAAAATGATGGAGGACTTACTTTGGTTGATCTTATACGTGCTGGTTTTGAGGATGATCAATTTGGTATTGGGAAGGATTGCGCCAAGTGTGGTATGTTCAGGATCCGAAAGGCTATAGATGATTTGTTGTTCTTCTAGGGAGAAGACTGGTTCTGATTGAAAATGAAAACAATGATGACAATGAGGTGGTAGACAAGATAAAATTGGTTCCCACGGGATTGCGGGATTTGAATGATGATACCCAAAACGGCTTGATTTACACACGCTCAAACAATGACGAGGGTGTCTGGGTTGAAAACATCAAATGATCTAAGTTTTCATGTCAGGTAGCTAGTACTTGTAGTTGTACATTTGTTTTAAGTTTAATTATTTGTTGATTAATGTAATGTTATCTTAAATAATTTTAATGACTCGTTTAACACTTATCTTTATATTATGATTTCATCTAATTAATGTGAGTGAATATATCTTTTCTATAGTGGACTATGGACGATCCCGTTGAAGAAGCTGAGCCTCATCACACAAGACCAGCTAAAGGAGTCACACGAGGAGAGGAGGAAAGAAGGGGAAGACAGCTCAGCCACAAGAGGTTGAGGCTTGCCCTTCGTAGCAGACACCAAAGCCAACAGTTGCCTCATCCTCGGGACAGAAGGTGAAGAAGAGAGAGGCCCCACACGTGGACTAAAAGCTAATAAAGGTCTCCCCACAAATCCGGCGCAGCTCAACGAGTACTAGTAGCCGTACGGAAGTTGGAAGAAGGATTATGTAGCTCATGTTGGCCAACTGGTGAAGACTTACTGCAACATAAACCACACATGGAAGCAAGTGATAGAAGCATTGAAGAACACTATATTTGAGTGTCTTCAGGTATGTTTATATTTTAATAGTATGTTGTTCTAGAATTTTAGAGTTTCTCATTACATGTTACTAACTAACTAATTATTTATGTAGGCTCGATTTTGTGTAGTCTCTTCTTTTAAGAAAGATGTGCTGAAGACAATGGCGCGGCAGTTTTGAGACCACAGAAACTAGCTCGCCGACAAGTACATTTATAAGCTGAATCAAGCAAAAGATGAGGATGATCCAGAAGAAGTTGGCGATGAAATGACACACTAGGAGAAGAGTAGTGGCTACAGTTCGTTGAGTATCATTACACTCGGAGTACCAGGTGGATTTTATTGTCATTTGTCTAGTTATCTTATCCTATTTTATTTGCTTATTTTATCTTACATAGTATATTTGTATGTAGGCTCTTCGTGTGAAATAACAAGAAAACACGAAGAAAAATCTATACCACCTCATGTAGGCTGTAGAGGTATTGCCTAGCGTGTACCAGATTGGGAAAATAGGGCTTGCTGCCATCGGATGAATAACTGGATCCTAGCGAAAAAGGATGAAAGTCTGGAAGTTAAGTCGAGTGTCCAAAAAATCGACGCCTGAAAATCCTTAGTATAATGATGCCACGAGGTCCCTTACTAATCAAATGGTGAGTACTTAATTTTGGTACAAAAGTTGAATTTTGGTTTATGTAATTTCCAACTAATTAATTATGATATTTGTGTGTTTTAGGATGAGTCAAGATTTCAGGTTATTGAGGACAGTAATAAATAAGACAGTATGATCCTCTTTCTCGCCCTCTTGGAAAGACGGATCATCCTGGCCGTGCTATTGGATTTGGTGGACAAGTTGGTATTTGTCAAGCTTTGGAAATCTCAGGTCTAGAAAAGGTCCACAAGGAAGGATGATCAGCTATGAGGAGAATCTAAAGATAACTTTTGAACTAGAGCATAATATTGAATAGAGGAATGAAGAGAGGGTTTCGTATAATCTTCAGCCGATGGTCACTGAAGCTATGTCCAAAATGCGCTCAAAGATGTTCAGCAGTCAAGAGGTGACTAGATCACCACAAGAACCATTAGCTGATCGGAGGAGAGCACACATTACGGCATAGTAGTGTGCACTTGGCTGAACCGCTTCCATATGCATCTTTCTGGTTAGAACACATTAACAGTGATGAATGATTTTTTATTATCATCGACCTAGGACTATTTCCGTCTAACTCTTTTCCACTTAACAATCAGGAATCCCATGAGTGCACATTGTTCTTACCGATTGGAGGTGAGGATGTCATGGTGGCATGCGGTAAATATTCCCCTCGTCTCCTAACGACATTGTGCATGGTGAACCATTTCAATGTTACTGTGTCCGGGTGCTTGTGGATGACTGTGTGGCAGAGCATGTAGATGTTGGTCTACCGGTACCTCTGCCGCGGAAGAAAACATTGTGGGCTGCACAAACTACTTCAGTCTAGTGGTTGATTAGATTGGTCGAACTCCCGGGTTAGGTAAACACAGTGAACATTTACTCTGAACTTATTATTATGCAACATTTCAACCAGTTTATGGTTGAAGCTCGTAAACCTAATTAATTAAAACTTAGGAAAAGGTTAAGCCGGCAAAATCTAGTAGAGAGAAAGGCAAAAGCGTTGTCACACTAGCTCCTTCGAAGTCATTCACCAATTTCATGGTTAGAGCTAATTTAGTAGAGCAAAGGATATTGGATGGGTTGTCACAGATATGAGGCTTCTACACTCGGCGCTGTTATTGATGTCACCTCACAGAGACTCAATCATTGTGGAGGCTGACTGAAATACCCCTAAATTAATCTAAATTAATTTAGTGGATTTCTTTTATTAAAACCCTTAATAATATTATTAACATCAAATTATTATATGGTATTATTTTAAAAATTATTTAGGGGACTTCTTATATTAAATTCTAAATAATAATACAATTTAAATTAATTTATTATATGGTATTATGAATTTAATAACAAGATTATAAGTCAATAAATCTTGGAAAAATTCCTAGACACTCCAATTATATTATAAAGATTTTAGAAATATTTGGAGCATTGATTTGTAGCATAAAAGTCAATATAAAATTCTAGAAACCTAAAGCTTCTTAAGCCTTGCTAGGGTTGATTTTTGAGAATGGTCAAACCATCCCATTAAACCTATACCAATAAATAGGTTATGGAAAACCATGAAGATCGATAAAAAGAACGTCGAAAATGGATCATCATCCTAGCCAAAGTTATGATAGAATGAAGTTTAGAGCCAAAATTTTGAAAAATGCCACGTGTCAAGACCACACGGGTCCCCGGTACTTAGCACAAAAATCGCTAAGTATCTTAACTTCCATTAGTGTTTTTGCCCTAACTTTAAATAGCGATATCTCACTTATCTTTGAGAGTTTTTGAGTGCCGTTTTCTTTGTTGTCTTCTCCTACACATCCTCTTTCCAACCATAACGCATACTCAACCTAAATCATTCTACATCGACCGCAAATTCGATCCAAAGTAGCCACCCTGCGAAACCGAAACCCAGATTTCCAGATTTTGCTGAAATTAGGTAAACTTCGTTTGATCATAACTTCTTCGTTTGTGAACAAAAATCCAAGTTCCGTAGCTCGTTGTGTAGATCTCTAATCCCTCTACAACCTTCATGTTAATGACCAAGGCTGATTCGTAACCAATTGGGAGAGCGAGGCATCAAAAGTTTCCGATTCATCATCACATAAAATCATAGAAAACGCAAGGTATAAACTCGTAACTTTCGGTTTAGATTTCTTCCTGTGTATTGCGAGTTAGAGTAAGTTCTGGCTATCAATCTGGAGAGCTATGTTTCTTCTGTCTAATGAGCCCAAGAACATCGCCTAATTCGATCTAGAACTTATTTTATAGATCCTCAAAGTTAGCTCTTCAAACAGGCCCAAGTTCGAACTTTTTCTAGAAAAACCGAAATCGAATTCCTTCGTTGGTGCTTCTCCGGTGAGTTTCCGATCAAATTGTCCCGTTATTGTCATTCGCCTTTACATTATCGAACAAACCCATGTTTCAATTTCATCTATTACGCGTTAGATTGAGAGAATTTGTTAGAATCGAATTAGGAAACCCGAAAGAACCCTAACTTCGAACCCAGAATCGTTTTTACGAATTCGTGCACCTTAGATCGTAAATTTGGTACCATTGGAACCGCAAGAAGATTTCGAATCCAATGAAACAAAACTCAGTCAATTTGGTCCTGTGAGTTGAGAGAAATCAAGGAATCTCAATCGGGGTGGTTTGGGAATTAGCTGATGAACTCGGGGAATATCGGTCGTCCGATTGTAGGTATAGAAACGGACAGCCGAGATTAAACGTGGATTGATTTAATTGTTTTTAGTTTTATTAATTCCAGAATTAAACCCTAACTTGTTGGATTTATTTAGCTGCCTTCCCGAATTTATTTGAACACGAAATTTTAACCATAGATTCCTTATAAAATCTAAATTATTTAGATTTACATTAATATGGGTTTTGAGTTTTTAAACGTGAGTTATAATTTTTACAAGTTCTGAGTATTATGGAATTATTTGGATAATTTAAAAAGATATTTTTATGAAATAAAAATTTTATAATATGTATAAAAATTATAGTTGTTATATATTTAATTTGGGAATTTTTGGACAAGTGTAAATGGGTTTAAAAATTGTGTTTATGAATTTTTCATAAGAATAACTTATAATATATGGTTTTTAATGTAACAAAAATTAAAGTATAGTTTATTATAAACTTTTTAGGTGGGAAAATATGAAAAGATTAAACTAACAAATAGTAACAGTATGTTTATAAATATTTTGGGTATAAACTTTTTAGTGAAGTAAAAATTATATATATAAATACTTATATGAGGGAAATAAAATAGAAACTTATATTAAATCAAGGAATTTAACTAATATACATTTTTATTTATTATATAATATGGAAGTTAATATACTTAATTGAGGTTAAGGAAAATACTTTATTTTAAACCATATATCGGATGTTGCTATGTGTAAAAGTTAATAGAGATAATTAAATACAATAAAACTACATAAAGAATGTTTTGAATAAATCCTAGTATAAATATATACATTAGACATAACTACAAGAAATAAAATACCTTATGGAGAATAAATATGGAGGAATTAATAAGTCAAACTAAACCTCTACATATTACTAATGAAAGAATATTATATGAGGTGGTATTAAATGGGGTTATGAAATTGAGTTTTGAGTTACCTTCGAATTTCTAGGATTTAAATAAATCATAATTAAATACATATATAATATTATTTGTCAATGACTAGAATGTAAATTTGTAATTGGGTTAAGTAATAAATAACTTAAGACTTAGGAAAAATTTGTAATTTGATTATATAAATGTTACACAAATAGATCTTAATATAGTTAATAATAATAAAATAAATGAAATAGTTTTACATCTGAATGTGAAGTAGATTAATAAGGCTAGATTTAATCATTTATAACATTTATAATAGTGAGTAATAACTTAATGTTTTAAGGTAAAATCATTAAAAGGGTTAAGATATAAAACTATGTAAATATGACTAGGGAGTTAGTCTAAATAATAATCCTTGAGTCTTAGAATTGGTTGTGCCATATAAAATACATTTATAACGTTAATTACCAAAATGCGGGATGAGAGTTTATAAATAAGGGATCTATTTATTAGTTGGAACTTATAAGAGGTTTGTAAATAGGAATTAGGTACTTAAATCCTTTGAACCTTTAATTAGATGAAACTAAGTTACGTAAGAGATTATATTGGTTTACCTTATAACACTAAAAATATTAAAAGGTCATTTGAATATAAGGTATGAGGATTTTTCAAATAGATGATCTTATTAGATGATTGACAATTTCTCTTATGAATGAGAATTTACTTCTTAGTTAAATTTTCACCTTATGTAAGACATAATACTTGTCCTAAAACATAATAAAGGGAATTAATTATTAAGTTATTCCTTTGAAACCTTTGGTTTTGTAAATAATATAAAATGTATTTAAGACATAAGTTTATTAAAATTTAGTACAAAAGGATTATACATAATCCATAGAGAGAATGTGTGTAAATATTAAATATTTAGGAAATTAAAATGTAAGTAAGGATACATAAAAAGGGTTATCTAAAAACACCTTATTATATAGGTAATAATTAAGCGAATAATATACTTTGCGAATACTAAAGTATAAGAGTTGGAAGGGTTTGAGTTAATTAAAATATAGTTGTTTCAGGATGAAAAGTAATTGAACATCTTAAGACAAGATAATTAAATGGTTATAATATTAAGTCATTCTAAAGTAAAGATAAAATAATTGAGTCTAGTAGTTGTCTCTGAATTCTAAGATCAAGTAAGTTATAATGAAATGCATCTACAACACTATGATTCCAATATACAGGTTGTAGATCTTAATTAAGTTAAGGGGAAGAGTTAATCATAATAGGTTAGCTAGTAGATGTTGATAAGAATGAATAATCGTTACATTGTGAGATAATAATATAGTATTCTAAGACAAACCTATCATGGGTCATGATACGACGTTATTCTAAATTAAGAGTAAGGGTATTGAGCTTAAGAGTTATTATTGACATTCTGAGATAAGTCGAAGGTTATACGTAACATTTAATTGAGACTTAGAAATAAGAGTGATGAGGTTATTTAAGCTTAACGTAGGCTACAAGTGATTGATGATAGACTACCTTAATATTCTTCAGAGTACTGTTGATTGTTTGCGCAAGTTGACTAGAACTGCTACAACGTTATCCAGGTACGATTTCTCGTACTCAGATACTTTTGCTAACGGACTTTATGGAATGTTTTGGAAAACGCTAACTGAGCTTGAATGGATTTCAAAAGGAAACTATTTGTGTGGCTAACTCAGCTTGATGTGACTAACTGAGCCTTGAATGTGAAACTTATGGTTATTGGTTCCTTCTGTTTGGTTGTTCCATTAGACATTAACTGCCTATGGTTTACGCTTTTGCACTCTATAGGACTAAGTGTTTTGGTATGCTCTGGTGTAGTTAGTGATCTAGTGGGAATATGGAAAAGGACAATCTTGGTAATTCTTCCTTTGACTCTGGATATTGTTTCATCATGAGCTGAGTCTTTTGTTGTGACGTGCGTGTGTCTTCGCCGGTAACAGCAGGGGGCTGTATATCTCTCGTCCGCAAGGAAATTTATATCTGACAGCAGGGGGCTGTATATCCCTCGTCCACAAGGACATTTATATCTGACAGTAGGGGGCTGTATATCCCTCGTCCACTGGGACATTTATATCTGACAGCAGGGGGTTGTATATCCCTCGTCCATATGGACATTTATATCTGGCGGTGGGGGTGGGGGCTATCTCTCCTAATTGGTATTATTCCACTCTTGAGTTGTTGGTTCTTGGATATCTTCTTTCATTCCTAGTCCTTGTGACTACTTGGGTCTCTCTACTCCTAACTGGAATTAGTTCTAACTTGAGCATTGGATGTTCACTAACTCATGGTGTGTTTTTGGATTGACTAACTTTGCCTTTCTATTATTTATCTCTATCCTTAACTTGTTATCTTTGACTTGGTGATTTAAAAGTGTCTTGTTTCCTGTTTTACTTCCAAGAGTTGATCTCAAGTTACTATTTATTTTGAAGAGTTATGTTTTAAATGTTGTTTTGGAGAATTGTACCAGTTCCATTCCAGGGAACTGACTCACCCCTCCCGGGGTGGGCTGCTTGGTTTCATCTTGCAAGTACGAATTGTTTATACAGGTGGCCACGAAGAGCATGAGTGATTGGGATGGGAATTAGGAATTGTGGAGAGTTATTATGTTTTACGTTCAGTTTTGTTTACGTTGTTTTCTTGAGTTTAGACCGTAACTTAGATAATTGTAATGGTTGTAATTGGTGAGATTGGTACCGGGTGTTTGGGAACCCGATGGTCTGTAATCGCCTTAGTATTTTAATTCCGCTAAAAATACGTTAAATAGGGGTTACAGAAATTGGTATCAGAGCGTAGTTACGCTCTGAACCCGAGAAAACAAGCCGAGTGAAATAGTTAGAATATAGGTGCACTTAAAACTGGGGAATTGGGGTAGAATTGGGAAGTGAGGATTCCAGTAAGGCACGACTCCTAACCCTTCTTGGATTGTGAATGATTCCTTTTATACATTTTATATGAGTGTCTGTTAGGAATAGTGTGCTGTCATACCGTTTGAACATGAAATTACAGTAAAAATATAAGTTGGAACATCATCTATTGGGTATGATAAGATTTTGATTGAGATAAATCATTCATTGAGCTATTTTTTCAAAAGCCTACTTATGGAGAATACATAGCTAAAATAAAAATACAATCCTTTAAAAGCTAGTACACATGTTCCTAGAACTTTAAAGAATACCTGTGGTTGAAAATAGTATACAAATGGAGCTTTGAATAACTAAGTGATAAGTACTTCAACTTCTTTAAAGTTTGAAAATAAATCTCAAGAACTACTTGGTACAATTGTTGCCTAAATATAATGTGTAGGTTAAACCTTAAGTCTAGAAGATTGTTAAGCTAACAAGAACTAGTAGCATACATCCGAACCCATAAACCACACTAAAACTCTATGTGAACTTTAGAAAGAAAACACCTAAACCTAACACCCTACGGGAAGTGCCTGGTGCGACGAACTCCTAAGCCGAAAGTAGTGGGGGTGCACACCCAATTCTGGAAGTTTAGGGGCTAGACAAGCCTTGTCATCTAACCGTAAATAATCTTCTACGCAAGTGATGGATTGTTGAACTTCAGGAGGATTGATGGTAAGACGTTACCATCATGAAATCTTGAGCTAGGCATATTTCATTACAAGCCACAATGAACAATTCAAAATTTGTATCTTAAGATCCAGTATTAAAATCATACATGTAAAGGGTTTATTGAGTTAAATCTTTGGTGAAAAATACCTATATGGAGGAAGAGGATTTAAATTTGGGCACTCCAAGGTAAACTTTGTTTGATCATAACTTCTTCGTTGTGAACAAAAATCCACGTTCCATAGCTCATTGTGTAGATCTCAAATCCCTCTACAACCTTCATGTTAATGACCAAGGCTGATTCGTAACCAATTGGGAGAGCGAGGCTTCTAAAGTTTCCGATTCATCATCACATAAAATCATAAGAAAACGCAAGGTATAAACTCGTAACTTTCGGTTTAGATTTCTTCCTGTGTATTTTGAGTTAGATTAAGTTCTGGCGATCAATCTGTAGAGCTATGTTTCTTCTTTCTAATGAGCCCAAGAACATGGCCTAATTCGATCTAGAACTTATTTTATAGATCCTCAAAGTTAGCTCCTCAAACAGGCCCAAGTTCAAACTTTTTTCTAGAAAACTGAAATCGAATTCCTTCGTTGGGGCTTCTCCGGTGAGTTTCCAATCAAATTGTCCCGTTATTGTCATTCGCCTTTACATTATCGGACAACCCATGTTTCAATTTCATCTATTACGCATTAGATTGAGAGAATTTGTTAGAATTGAATTAGGAAACCCGAAAGAACCCTAACTTCGAACCCCGAATCGTTTTTACAAATTCGTGCACCTTAGATCGTAAATTTGGTACCATTTGAACCTCAAGAAGATTTCGAATCCAATGAAACAAAACTCAGTCAATTTGGTCCTGTGAGTTGAGAGAAATCGAGGAATCTCTATCGGGGTGGTTTAGGAATTCACTGATGAACTCGGGGATAATCAGCCGTCCGATCGTAGGTTATAGAAACGGACGGCCGAGATTAAAACGTGGATAGATTTTATTGTTTTTAGTTTTATTAATTCCAAAATTAAACCCTAACTTGTTGGATTTATTTAGCTACCTTCCCGAATTTATTTTAACACAAATTTTAACTATAGATTCCTTATAAAATCTAGTTTATTTAGCTATACATTAATATTATATTATGGGTTTTAAAGTTTTTAAACGTGAGTTATAATTTTTACAAGTTCTGAGTATTATGGAATTATTTGGTTAATTTAAAAATATATTTTATGAAATAAAAATTATAATATGAATAAAATGTTATAGTTGCTATATATTTAATTTGGGAATTTTTAGACAAGGGTAAAGGGTTTAAAAATTGTGTTTATGAATTTTTCATAAGAATAACTTATAATATATGGTTTTTAATGTAACAAAATTAAAGTATAGTTTATTAATAAACGTTTTAGGTTGGGAAAATATGAAAATTAAACTAACAAATAGTAACAGTATGTTTATAAATATTTTGGGTATAAACTTTTAAGTGAAGTAAAAATTATATATATATAAATATATATGAGGGAAATAAAATAGAAAACTTATTATTAAATCAATTGAATATTAACTAATATACATTTTTATTTATTATATAATATGGAAGTTAATATACTTAATTGAGGTTAAGGAAAATACTTTATTTTAAACCATATATCGGATGTTGATATGTGTAAAAGTTAATAGAGATAATTAAATACAATAAAACTACATAAAGAATGTATTGAATAAATCCTAGTATAAATATATACATTAGACATAACTAAAAGAAATAAAACCTTATGGAGAATATAATATGGAGGAATTAATAAGTCAAACTAAAACTCTACATATTACTAATGAAAGAATAGTATATGAGGTGGTATTAAATTGGGGTTATGAAATGAGTTTTGAGTTACCTTCGAATTTCTAGGATTTAAATAAATCATAATCAAATACATATATAATATTATTTGTCAATGACTAGAATGTAAATAATTGTAATTAATTAATGTAATATAATTAATTAAGAATTAGTAAAATTAATGTAATATTTGATTACATAAAATGTTACACAATAATATAGATCTTATATATATAGATAATAATAAATACATATAGTTTTTACATCTGTAATGATGAGTGGCATAAGATATTTAATATCATAACATTATATATATGAGTATTAATATAATAACTTAAGTTTAAGGTAAAATCATTAAAAGGGTTAAGATATAAAACTATGTTAAATATGACTAGGGAGTTAGTCAAAATAATAATCCTTGAGTTCTTAGAATTGGTTGAGCCATAAAAAATACCTTTATAACGTTAATTACCAAAATGTGGGATGAGAGTTTATAAATAAGGGATCTATTTATTAGTTGGAACTTATAAGAGGTTTGTAAATAGGAATTAGGTACTTAAAACCTTTGAACCTAATTAGATGATGAAACTAAGTTACGCAAGAGATTATATTGGTTTACCTTATAACACTAAAAATATTAAAAGGTCATTTGAATATAAGGTATGAGGATTTTTCAGAATAGATGATCTTATTAGATAATTGAAATTTCTCTTATGAATGAGAATTTACTTCTTAGTTAAATTTTCACCTTATGTCAAGACATAATACTTGTCCTAAAACATAATAAAGGGAATTAATTTATTAAGTTATTCCTTTGAAACCTTTGGTTTTGTAAATAATATAAAATGTATTTAAGACATAAGTTTATTAAAATTTAGTACAAAAGGATTATACATAATCTATAGAGAGAATGTGTGTAAAAATTAAATATTTAGGAAATTAAAATGTAAGTAAGGATACATAACAAGGGTTATCTTAAAACACCTTATTATATAGGTAATAATTAAGCGAATAATATACTTTGCGAATACTAAAGTATAAGAGTTGGAAGGGTTTGAGTTAATCAAAATATAGTTGTTTCAGGATGAAAAGTAATTGAACATCTTAAGACAAGATAATTAAATGGTTATAAATTAAGTCATTCTAAAGTAAAGATAAAATAATTGAGTCTAGTAGTTGTCTCTGAATTCTAAGATCAAGTAAGTTATAATGAAATGCATCTACAACACTATGATTCCAATATACAGGTTGTAGATCTTAATTAAGTTAAGGGGAAGAGTTAATCATAATAGGTTAGCTAGTAGATGTTGATAAGAATGAATAATCGTTACATTGTGAGATAATAATATAGTATTCTAAGACAAACCTATCATGGGTCATGATACGACGTTATTCTAAATTAAGAGTAAGGGTATTGAGCTTAAGAGTTATTATTGACATTCTAAGATAAGTCGAAGGTTGTACGTAACATTTAACTGAGACTTAGAAATAAGAGTGAAGAGTTTATTTAAGCTTAACATAGGCTACAAGTGATTGATGATAGACTACCTTTAATATTCTTTAGAGTACTGTTGATTGTTTGCACAAGTTGACTAGAACTGATACAACGTTATCCAGGTACGATTCTCGTACTCAGATACTTTTGCTAACGGACTTTATGGAATGTTTTGGAAAATGCTAACTGAGCTTGAATGGATTTCAAAAGGAAACTGTTTGTGTGGCTAACTCAGCTTGATGTGACTAACTGAGCCTTGAATGTGAAACTTACATGGTTATTGGTTCCTTCTATTTGGTTGTTCCATTAGACATTAACTGCCTAGGGTTTACGCTTCTGCACTCTGTAGGACTGAGTGTTTTGGTATTGCTCTGGTGTAGTTAGTGATCTAGTGGGAATATGGAAAAGGACAATCTTGGTAATTCTTCCTTTGACTCTGGATATTGTTTCATCCATGAGCTGAGTCTTTTGTTGTGACGTGCGCGCGTCTTCACCAGTAATAGTAGGGGCTTGTATACCCCTCGTCCAAAGGAAATTTATTCTGACAGCAGGGGTTGTAATCCCTCGTCCACAAGGACTTTATATCTGACAGCAGGGGGCTGTATATCCCCCCTCGTCCACAGGGATCATTTATATTTGACAGTAGGGGGCTGTATATCCCTCGTCCATATGGACATTTATAATCTGGCGGTAGGGGCCATCCTCCCATTGGTATTATTCCACTCTTGAGTTGTGTGGTTCTTGGATATCTCTTTCATTCCTTCCTAGTCCTTGTGACTACTTGGGTCTCTCTACTCCTAACTGGAATTGGTTCTAACTTGCGCATTGGATGTTCACTAACTCATTGTGTGGTTTTTTGGATTGACTAACTTTGCCTTCTCTTATTTATCTCTATCCTTACTTGTTATCTTTGACTTGGCGATTTTAAAGTGCCTTGTTTTCCTCTGTTTTACTTTCAAGAGTTTGATCTCAAGTTACTATTTATTTTGAAGAGTTATGTTTTAAATATTGTTTTGGAGAATTGTACCAGTTCCATTTCCCGGAACTGACTCACCCTTCCCGGGGTGGGCTGCTTGGTTTCATCTTGCAGGTACGAATTGTTTATACAGGTGGCCACAAAGAGCATGAGTGATTGGGATGTGAATTAGGAATTTGGAGAGTTATTCTGTTTACGTTCAGTTTTTGTTTACATTGTTTTCTTGAGTTCAGACCGTGACTTAGATAAATGTAATGGTTAAATTGGTGAGGTTGGTACCGGGTGTTTGGAACCCGATGGTCTGTAATCGCCTTAGTATTTTAATTCCGCTGTAAATACGTTAAATAAGGGCGTTACCACTGACCAAGGTCTCTTTCACTATCAAGCACCAGGAAAAACTCATCAATTTGATATTTATATGTCTGATTTCACCAAGGTAATCTGGACGGACTAGTTAAACGTATCGATCTTCAAGTCAGCCATCATGTGACCAACTCATACCTTGTATGATCTGAATGCAAGACTTGAAATAGTTTTACTACTACTACATCACTGATATTATTCTCTTTATGGTGCAAGCATGTACATTCTAAGGCGCTTGCCGTTTGTCATAAGGACAGCTTCAGATTCCTATGCCCTGCTATGTATGCGAAGTAACTATGTCAAGTGACATCCAACGTCTTATGCAGAACTTGACAAATGCAATATTTGAATGTGCAAACAAGACATACATTATGCTGCCATATTATCAGGGGTAAGTCATACACCCATATCTTATAATGTTTTGTTTATAAGTTATGCTATTTGTGTAATGATTTCAAATTTATTCAACTACGTGAACAGTCGGCACTGGTCATTGTTGGATTTGTCCATTAAGCACCCCCAAAGTCTTTCAGTTTGACTCACTTGGTAGGAATGCCAAGAAACCCGCGATAGCATCAGCTCTACTGAAGTGAGCTATTTAAATTATACAACAATTGTTATTACTTAATATATTACGTCATTATTTTTAATTAAACTATGTGCATTTCAAATTGTTTATATTTGGTGTAATACCTTGAAAGCTACATTTTTTTCAATGCAAAGACAGTGAAGAACATCCCCGTAGACCCTAGTGAAGGTATTTTTACTTACTTTGTATAATATTGTCAATAATAGTTAACACATTAATAGTATACCTACAAGTATGACTGAGAACGTACATTTGTGTATGTATAATGTCCAATGCAGCCCGGAGGATCAGAAAGTGATACTATGTCATGAGGCTTATGCATGACTTAGTAGCAGCATCCACGCTTTTGCCAGAAAACTCATTAGGCAAAGTATAAAACATTCTTTGAATGTGTTACTTTATATTTTTATCTTTTGTTGCACTTGCAATTTCTCATTAATGTTCCTTTTTGTATGTTCAAGGCTTTTGACCAATTAGTAGGCAGTGGACATTATGAAGATTATCACATAACTAAGGTGCTTGAGGAATGGTCAGAATTCGTCTCCACGAACATACTTAGTTGATCTGCTGTATTTCATTGCAATTGAAATGTGTGAAGTGTATTGTAGTGGGGTGTGGTGAAGTGTAATGAACACATTTTGGTTAATCAGTATGTAACTTTCTTATTTCTTATGAATATTGTTGTGTGCCGATGATACTGACCTCTTTATGGGTGTATGATTGGGTACTAAGGTGCCCCACTGTGGTGGCAGCATTGTGGAACTAATATATAGGTGCATTTATAAGCTAGAAAAAGGAAAAAACAACAAAAACTTATGATTTTTTATTTTTCAAGCACATATATAATTGTGCCAGAGTGGAGCTTAACATATGGGTTATATTACCTAGAATGAAAAAAATGACTAAGATAAATTAAGCTAGTCATTTAGAGATTTAGTTAACATAATGGTCAAATTTGACATTATGTGGAAAATATTTAAACTAAAGTGAGGCCGTGAGTTTATGTTATATTTTGAGACATTTAAAGTGTAATTTATTTTCAAGTTCAAGGTTGTAATAAGGCCATGTCATTAGGCATTTTATTTAAGTTTATAAGCTTATTTAGTTAAATTTATGCTTATATAATTAAGTTTGTGGCCAAACCGTAATTACTTACTTGAAAATTAGAACTGTGGGCTTAATTTAGAGGAATTTAGTTTTTTAAATGAATTTAATAAAATTATAACCTTTTATAAAGTTTTGTGTCAAAATTGTAAAATAGAAAGTTAGGGTATTATTGGTGATTACCGAAAGTTTGGTTTCCCATTTGGTATTAGAAGTCAAAGTTGACTATATAGGAGACTTTGACCAATTTTGGAGAATTTAAGAAATTAAAATACTACCTTATATTAAGATAGTTATTAAATTGTAAAAGATTTTTAAGAGATGGGGTTATATTGATTTCCGAAAACTTGGGGTACTAAATGGAATTTAGAACAGTCCTTAAGTTATTAGGAATTATTAGAAGTTTATTTGGTTTAATTTTGGAGTTTATATGAATTATATAAGTATAATACATGGTATTTTATAACATTGTTACAAATGGGTAACATATGGGTAAAAACCGAGATTTATAGAAAGTATAAGGTTAGGATATATTTATAACCTTTGGTATAGTTTTGGTAATTTTTGGAGTTATATATAAGGTTTTATAAAGATATATGTATAATATAGTTTTAATGGAAATAGAAAACTATGTATTATAAATTGGGAAGATATGGAATATATACAAAGTTTGGTGATGGGAGTTTAATTAAAACAGTCCTAGGGTCTGTTGGAAGATTATAGCCTTTTAAAAATTATAGGTTTAATTATATAAGGTTTAAGATTATAATATAAGGTATATATTATAAGTGTAACAATGAAATATAATTTGGGATTGATTTGTGATTTATAGAAGTTTAGTGGTTTATAGTAAAGTCGAGAGTATAGGGGCTGTTTGGTATTTTATAAACAAATATAACTATAGGTTATAATTGTTTTAATGACTTAAATGTCATAATATATGTTATATAACTATAATGTAACATTATATTAATTATGTGGTGGATTTTGTAAATATTTAAGAATATAGGTGCTGTTCGGAAATATTAACATTTTTAAATGGAATTTATAATGGTTTTTAATGTTATAAGAGTTATAACATTTATAATATAAGAGGTAGTATTCATTAAAAAGAATGAATATATAATATAAGACTGACCATAATAAAATAGTTCCATAATACATGTATATAAATAAGTAATGTTATGGTGTAGAAAATGTAATATGGTTCAATAACTATAAATTATCATAATTAAAATGATAATAGATAAAGAGAAAAGAATTATAAAATTAGATATGGAAATTCTAATGTTAAGAGTATACATGGAATAATAAGAATTTAAATAATTCAAAGTACTTTTACATATGAATTATACTCCATTAAATTTGGAAAAAAACAAACCTTAGGAAGATAAATACTAAGGTAAATGTATAATACATGATAAAGAATTATACATGCCATATAGAAACAAACTAATATGATACAAGGGTATATTAAGTTACATGCGATAACAAGTTCAACATTAAGTATATTAATATACGAAGCAAGACTACGCATGTAATATAACGTTTTTCCAAATCATCGAGTTAAGCCAAAACCCGACTAACGTTGACAGTTAATAACGGGGGATTAACCGGGAGGTATTAGTGACGGTACGGGGTACCGTAGAGTTATTTTGTGTATACGGGATGCTAATCAGTAGCATTATGTATTGTTTAGATTGTTAGGGACGACACACGGAGCATAGGATCTTGCTGAATCATACTCCACCCGTAATACTCATCAGGGTGAACGGTATGTTGTTATGTGTCTCTGATTGTCTCTGAGGACTTCCTCAGTTCAGACTTCTGTGTGATCTGTGATAAGATTGTTTGTCTAAATGTGTTAATTAATATGCATGAATTGTATATTTATAGCTGCTTATTATTTACTGTTGTTGAGTTAACAGTATTGGTTCGTATATATGAACCTATACTATAAAACGAACTAGCGGCTATGGTGCTATCTTATATGAAATATAAGGATCGTCAGAAAAACGTTGTAGCACTAGGATAATAAGATATACATATATCCGAGACTTTTATACGGAGCATTGGCCTTTCTAAACGCCGCTCTCGTATCTAACACTGGATCCCGAGTTTACCGACTCGGATTGGACTAATGACCTTAGTCTGCTGTGTTATAAAATTTGGTAATGCGATGCGATGATGTAATTAATTAATGGAAGATAGTAAGTGTAACACCCCCCGATTCAACCAATCATAGTCCGAACGATGCACCGACGATGACCTAACAAGTCTAAACACGCGGATTCACAACTTCTACTCGGGTTTCACAGATGCCAACCACCCACGCGGTTGACACAACAACAACATCAATACCAAGTTGCGGTCTGAATGACTGGAATTAAACCACAATCAAATCCAAGTACAACAGAATTACAGACCAAGTACCGGGAATCTAAAACATAAGTTCTTAGTTCAACAACATAATCCGAAAGTACAACTAGGGTTTAGTAATACAAAAAGTCACAACCATACATTAACAACATACTACTAAAAAGTCTTGCCCGTACGGACTACCCCTATGGTAGTCACCCGTGCCTACTCTCCGTCTGCCTCTTGATTCATGCCTGTAAAAATAAAGGACTCAGCAAAACTGTGCCGAGTATGAACGTGTGAAGCCCGCATGTTGCCGGGCTACACGACTACTTGGTCGAATATGATTAAGTCAAATTACATGCTATAATAAAGCAGTAAAGCACACCACAACACATCATAATATCAAACACACTTTAAGGTAGCAAAGCGTTAGAAACAAGCAAACAAGCATAACGAGTTGCTAGTATAGCAACAACAATCATGTAACCAATCAAACGTGTGCATAGGTATATTATACCAACGATCCTCGCTATGGGATCATTCGAGCGTTGGGTGATTTCATTCCTTTTACTCTTGTTTCCATAAAGTGTATTCTCTTTCTCTCCTCTCTCCTCTTGCACCAGGTCTAGGGATATAGTTAGGTCCCGTGACCATATCATGTAGGTGCCAATCTTCCCTTGATTCGTTAAGGTTCATTTGCGAGTTCTCTTATCACCACGTATTGAAGAGCGTCTTCTCCTTAGCCAGTCCTTCATTTCCGGCGTCATGCGTCGAGAACGCGGGGTCCCTTCAATACCCTAATATGGGCTCCTTCAACTGGTATTTTACTATCCATTATCGTTATAAGTTCGACACCATAGTGGGTGTCGTTAGAAGTCCTCTATAATTTAAGAGGAGTGTTCCTTATATATAGTTCCTTGTTTGTTTACGTAATTCGTTGTGTTTCATCTCAAATTCCATAAACGCGAAGAGACTAAACTACTATGTGCGCGCAATGATATACAACAATGATATAGGAATCATACAACATGATAAACAAGCAATCCAATTTCATGCTTTGATCTTAAAGTCTTTTCACACAGAGCACACAACACACAAGCCGTGTAACACGGCAACATACAAACCACACATGTCCATACCTTATTCGAAGCACAAGTCGTCTTACACTCGAGGTCCCGGTCAGAGTTCACTACGGCCCTAGCGTTAATTAAAAACAATGGGTCAGTTCATTATTTTATGTGACGACACTTATATCGTACGTTTTTCCCTTGGTATGTTGTTACTTACTGCTTAGTTTAGATTGACTCTTAGAATTTCACATGCATTAATCATCCTAGGATTAACTTACTCCTAGGATTATTCATACCTTTAGTTAACCTGTACTAACAGCCCTTTTACTTAGGGAGTAATGTTTTAGAGCGTTGTGAGCGCTAGTTATGTAACGAGTTGTATAACATAGATGTAACTTGTCTAATGTGTATTCCCTCCTTAGATAAATAGGTGAGTAATGTTTTAAACCTCGTATCACAATAATATAGTCTCTAAAATACCCCTAGAACTTATTTATACAGAACCCACAAGTTTCCCTCAAATCTGAGCACCACTCCCATGTATTCCCTTTTCTAACTTTACTCCCAATGTAGTGAACCGATGTTTAACCTTCTCATTGTGTTGTGCTAACCTAGTTATATCTGTTAGCTATGATTTAGGTTCATTGTCAAGCTAACATCCCACTCAGGATGCTGCTGTAACCCAGTTGTACAGAAAGCCCAAATTCTGAAAACTGAAACAACATCTTGAGTATTGTCTTCTTCACCTTGCTTCTTACTTGATCAACTGACTTGTAATCCTCCCCGAGGTGTTTATGACTTACTTAAATGTATTAGATATGTTTGGGTTCATTTACCTCCCGATACATCTCCTATAAACCTCCTGCCCATGGCTGTACAGAAAACATAGGTTTTCAGAAGAAATCTGAAAACTGTAACCAGAAACTGTTATCTTCTCTTCCTCCTCTTGTTCTCGTGTTTAATTCTATTGTTCCCCAGATGCTGACTCTGTTATTTGTGTGTCCTATCAAGCTTCTAATCTCAAACAAGAATCCACGCGATAATGTCTGCACCTCTAAACTTCCTCACACACAATCTGTAAAACTGAGTACAGAACTCAGTTTCATTTCAGATTCTCCTTTTAATCCTTCTTCTAAATTATTAACCTGTCTCCTCATCTGCCCCATGCACACTCCTGTTACTTAAGTGTTTGCCGAGATCTTACACTCCAAACCATCCCAAAACAAAACCCAAAGACGCCGGGTTATCCTTGCTGATACACTCAAAGCTGAAACTGGGACATTAATAGCCTGTGTACTCTCTTCCTTTTTTCCTGTCAGTAATCAACCTGCTTCTCGATTTATACCAAATTACCTTCTTATTTAGTCGAGTGTGCTAGGTATGTGTTTTAAACCTACTAACTACCTCGACAATACTGTTAAACCACTGATGCATTACTTAAACTGAAGTAGCATAAATCAGAAACTGAAAAACTGAGATAGAACTGCTACACTTCTTCTTTTGCTTCTGTTTTTTTTTTTCTTTTATCATCCTTACGTATTACTGGCTTAGAAATGTGCTTAACAATGGTTTAGATACATTTTGACTCCATACTATCCTTACACTACTTCTGAGAAATTAGTATATATATAACACAACATTTTAGAAACTGAAACACTCAAAATCTGATAATCTCTCTTTATTATTCTTGTGTATTCACAGATCTGTCTCTCCATTTTTCTTTCTTCTCAAACTGGTTTGGTTACTGATTTAGGTATCTTAGTAAGTTTCTAACCTCAAAACAAACCCAAGTCAACACTGTTATTTCTACTGCATCGTGTTTGTACTGAAACCAAGGATTTCAGAAACTTAAAACTGAACTAAAACAGAAAACTGCTATCTCATTTTCTATCTCTTACTTCTGTTTTTTTTTTTTTGCTTGTATGTGAATTGGTTTTCCCTAGATTGTCTAGTCTTATAGGTACTTACCTCGGCATGGCCTTAACCTTAACACATTCCAAAGCAACCAGGAACACTCCTCTGGGAAGTTTGACACAAAACTGAAAGCAAAATAAACCAGGACTTATGAACTGTTACATTGTTTTTCTGTTGTTTTGTTAATCTGATCTTTCTGGTTCCTTTTCCAACTTAATCACCCGAAATGTGATGAGCTAGCATGGGTTTAGATTTAGTTCCCCTCCCATGCAACCGTCACAAAGCCTCTGTAGAGTCCATATACAGAAAGACCCCAGAGTTTACAGAAACTCAAACCTGGACTGCTATATATCTTTCTCCTTCTTCTATCTTTCTTTCATTTACAGACCTATCTTCAATTTTCTTTTTCCTCAACCTGGGTTAGTTTATTGCTTAAGCATATTAGTGAGTCTTTTAAGCTCCAGATTCGACCTACACAGTATTCACCATGTTTCTGCACTTGATTAAACAGGGAAGGAGGAGTTACAGCATCTGAAATATTGGGTAACTGAATTTGACAGGTTGTTGTTTTTTTTTTTGATCATAGAATCAGTTTAGTTTCCCTCAACTGCCCTGTAAACTTAGTTAGTATTTTATTACACTCCCAGTTCTAAGCTAACCCAAGGCCCTTAGAGAAAGCTACGGGACTCATTCTCACTGAGGCAAGGAATTCCCAAGAGCTGAAACACTGAACTAATATCATTTTCCTCTTCTTATTCCTTTTCTGTTTTGCTCTGTTGACTAATCTTCCCTCCCACTACCAGATGAGTTACTAAATAAGTAGGGGTGTTAGCTAGGCGTTAAGTTTAGTATCCAACCCTAACCACCATCACAGTGCTCCTGAAGAATAACTATACAGAACACAAACACTCCAGGACAACTATACAGAAACAAAATCTCAGAAATTGGGAATTGGTTATCAGGTTACGCTTGACAGTTTTCTTTTGTTTTCTGTGGGGGTATTAAATTAGAGATGGCTCACCTCTCTTTCTTAGCTGTTCCCCTGGTTGCTTCCTGGCACAATGTGAAGCTCCCAAAGCTTGGGTTATTTGACCGCAACTGAGGCATTTACTCAGGTGTTAGAAATGATAACAGAAAATGACTATTGCACAGACAGGTTTCTTTTTTTTCTTTTCTTTTGTTCTCACCTTGGGCTGATATCCACCAGAAGGTGGTGGGTTCTTGGCGGTTCCTCTTTGAGAGAATAATGCAGACCGTTAGAGGAGGGGACCAAAGCACTTAAACTCACTGATCAACACTGAGGATGCCTGGACAGTTGGTGTACTCCTTTCGAACAGAAACAGCAAGGTAGCAGTAGTGAGTGTTTGATCAGGGGCAGGAAAAGGAAACCGGAGGAACATAGAGAAAATGGTGCATGAGCTTTGCGGGTAAAACCAAACAGAGGGAGTACATCCTTTTAGGTTTCACCTGTTAGTTCTCTGGACTGAGTTGATCCAGCCCTTTCTAGGCGTGGAGCCCCAGGTCGATCAAGCAGACAGAGAGAGTGGCAAATCCTAGTTCACTGATAGAAGCAAGGAAATATGCTAGGGTGAGTTGACAGTATATCGACTGAACAGAAATTGAAGAAAACAGGAGGAGAGTGGTGTAACCCAACAGCATCTACCTTGCATGCACGAATCAGAGGGAATGAAGGGAGTCTCTGAGTTTTGCAAGGGCTGGTGCACACCCACGCAGAGAAGAAGGGCAAGCTGTGGGTTTATGTTAAATGGTGGGTGTTTACTGATTCCCATGAGACAGGCATGGAGTTGGAAAGGAACAACACTAACATACGTGTTCCCTGTCATTTGGACTATCTTTACCGAAAACAACAAGGCACTGGATTAGTGGAAAGGGGTGATGGCTGAAGTGATTTGTTAATTGCAGTGGTTAGCGGGCATCTTAGTCACAGTGTACTGACAAGCAATTGTGGCCATCATTCCATGTCTGATTCTCCAAGCAAGTATACCGATGCGGTTGAAATTTTTTTGTTCTGGACAGGGACAATACGAGAAAGAATAAGTTCTGTTTATTTGGAACTTGTTCGTTGTTGCTGGGGACAGAACCAGGAAGTATGGCATTGCGAGAGAAAAAGAATGGAGTTGTGCCTGGGAGTTTGGAATTCTTGATCTCTCTGTTTTTTTTTTGTTGTTCGATCTGCAGTTATACCGAGGAAGAAGAAGATGTCGAGGCAGCAGAGGGTGCACGTTTGGTTCTCTGTTGTTTCCTTTCAGTTGCCTTAGTTATTTAGATACTAGTTCCAATTCGTGTGGATTAGTAGCTGAATATGAGCATAGCTCACCCGGTTACAGTGTTTATAAGGTATACGAGAGGTTTCGGGTTCGAGCCTCAACAGGAGCGTCCTTGCCCCTTTTTCTTTTTTTTTTTGTAAATATATACATAATTATTTATATATATGTAAGACTATATACTATATCGTTTTATATTTTTTGCTTATTGTTACAAGGTTGTGCGACGTTATCATTTTATTACAACGTTACGATATCGTAACGTTACATATTTTTGTTCTCGTATTCGTACATACACAGTATATACATATACTAGATTTAATTATTCATACGTTATTTTAAGTCCGTATTATAAAACGTGTTATGATTTAATGCGTTTAACGTTCCGGGGTATTTCATAAAGCCAAGAGGATGTGGCTCTGGTGCGCGCTGTGATCACAAAAACAATACTAGGATGTCCGCGTACGGGTCCGTAAGTATCAAGAAAATTTCCCGTGAGCTACAATGGCTCGTGGTCGGAGACTCTCTACCGCTGGAGTGGCTACTGTCGTGGGTGACCCGCCATAATATATGGGTAATTAGAGACATGTCGTTTTAACAAGACATAGTCACTAGGTATAACTGAACAATTAATACAATTGAGACTTGTACAGTGGCGAACGATATTGGTTCTATACCATGGACGAGAATTAATACTTGTTTATTATTCTCGTTGTTTCGCTTTGTTGTTCATTGGTTATACTTGTGGTGTATTATGTGTGTTGATGGTTGTGTTATTGTATGGATATTACTGTTAATTGTTTTATAGTTTAAATATTAAAACAGTATTGCATGTAATGAATCCCATGCTCTCGACCAATTAATTGAGGGGTTTGAGGAGGCATGACGGGGCATGTGATAACATACTCAGCAGGGGCTGATTCCATACCACAAACCATTTTTTATTGCAGGAGACTAGCTGGTGGGTCGACGCGAGGCGCGACTATTGTGTTACTGTTGGTTAGACTTGGTACGGTGTGATACTAAGGTTGTTTTGGACTCGGGCTGTTTAACCAAGGTGTATTTTGATTAGGTGCTCACGGTCTGTAATAATCGGTTATCGTTGAATTTGTTTTAATTGTTTAAGTACTACTATCTATCTCTTGTGGTCACTGCGGAATACGTTTCGCAAGTTGATTATCAGGTAATGCGTATCACCCGTATGGGCGAGTGATAGCAGTGACACCATTAGGGCGACAGTCTGTTATTACCGCTGCGATTTATTTATTATGTGCGACATTTATAGGATAATTAGGAGCCGAATTAGTAGGGGTGTTACAAAATGCGTCGGTCCTTTTGGGTCGGTCGAAACCCGAGAGTTTGGGACTATGCAACCGACACATATGGGTTGGTCTTTTTGGGTCGGACAAAACCCGAGAGTTCGGGGCTAGGAGATCGACCCATATGGGCCAACCGATTTGGGTCGGATACCCTATTTCAGCGGTTCCTATAGAAGAACCGTCAAATTAGGTCTATTTTATTTTCACTTAGGCATCCTATTTGAGCGGTTCTTAGCTGGAAACCACCGAATTAGGCATTTTTTTTGTTTTTTCCTTTCTAGCTTATAAATGCACCTATATATTAGTTCCACAATGCTGCCACCACAGGGGCACCTTAGTACCCAATCATACACCCATAAAGAGGTCAGTATCATCGGCACACAACAATATTCATAAGAAATAAGAAAGTTACATACTGATTAACCAAATGTGTTCATTACACTTCACCACACCCCACTACAATACACTTCACCACATTTCAATTGCAATGAAATACAGCAGATCAACTAAGTATGTTCGTGGAGACGAATTCTGACCATTCCTCAAGCACCTTAGTTATGTGATAATCTTCATAATGTCCACTGCCTACTAATTGGTCAAAAGCCTTGAACATACAAAAGGAACATTAATGAGAAATTGCAAGTGCAACAAAGATAAAAATATAAAGTAACACATTCAAAGAATGTTTTATACTTTGCCTAATGAGTTTTCTGGCAAAAGCGTGGATGCTGCTACTAAGTCATGCATAAGCCTCATGACATAGTATCACTTTCTGATCCTCCGGGCTGCATTGGACATTATACATACACAAATGTACGTTCTCAGTCATACTTGTAGGTATACTATTAATGTGTTAACTATTATTGACAATATTATACAAAGTAAGTAAAAATACCTTCACTAGGGTCTACGGGATGTTCTTCACTTGTCTTTGCATTGAAAAAAATGTAGCTTTCAAGGTATTACACCAAATAAACAATTTGAAATGCACATAGTTTAATTAAAAATAATGACGTAATATATTAAGTAATAACAATTGTTGTATAATTTAAATAGCTCACTTCAGTAGAGCTGATGCTATCGCTGGTTTCTTGGCATTCCTACCAAGTGAGTCAAACTGAAAGACTTTGGGGGTGCTTAATGGACAAATCCAACAATGACCAGTGCCGACTGTTCACGTAGTTGAATAAATTTGAAATCATTACACAAATAGCATAACTTATAAACAAAACATTATAAGATATGGGTGTATGACTTACCCCTGATAATATGGCAGCATAATGTATGTCTTGTTTGCACATTCAAATATTGCATTTGTCAAGTTCTGCATAAGACGTTGGATGTCACTTGACATAGTTACTTCGCATACATAGCAGGGCATAGGAATCTGAAGCTGTCCTTATGACAAACGGCAAGCGCCTTAGAATGTACATGCTTGCACCATAAAGAGAATAATATCAGTGATGTAGTAGTAGTAAAACTATTTCAAGTCTTGCATTCAGATCATACAAGGTATGAGTTGGTCACATGATGGCTGACTTGAAGATCGATACGTTTAAACTAGTCCGTCCAGATTACCTTGGTGAAATCAGACATATAAATATCAAATTGATGAGTTTTCCTGGTGCTTGATAGTGAAAGAGACCTTGGTCAGTGTAACGCCCTTATTTAACGTATTTACAGCGGAATTAAAATACTAAGGCGATTACAGACCATCGGGTTCCAAACACCCGGTACCAACCTCACCAATTATAACCATTACATTTATCTAAGTCACGGTCTGAACTCAAGAAAACAATGTAAACAAAACTGAACGTAAAACAGAATAACTCTCCTAATTCCTAATTCACATCCCAATCACTCATGCTCTTTGTGGCCACCTGTATAAACAATTCGTACCTGCAAGATGAAAACCAAGCAGCCCACCCCGGGAAGGGTGAGTCAGTTCCCGGGAATGGAACTGGTACAATTCTCCAAACAATATTTAAAACATAACTCTTCAAAATAAATAGTAACTTGAGATCAAACTCTTGAAAGTAAAACAGGGAAAACAAGGCACTTTAAAATCGCCAAGTCAAAGATAACAAGTTAAGGATAGAGATAAATAATAGAAAGGCAAAGTTAGTCAATCCAAAAACCACACCATGAGTTAGTGAACATCCAATGCGCAAGTTAGAACCAATTCCAGTTAGGAGTAGAGAGACCCAAGTAGTCACAAGGACTAGGAATGAAAGAAGATATCCAAGAACCAACAACTCAAGAGTGGAATAATACCAATTGGGAGAGATGGCCCCACCGCCAGATATAAATGTCCATATGGACGAGGGATATACAGCCCCCTACTGTCAAATATAAATATCCCTGTGGACGAGGGATATACAGCCCCCTGCTGTCAGATATAATGTCCTTGTGGACGAGGGATATACAACCCCCTGCTGTCAGATATAAATTTCCTTGTGGACGAGGGATATACAGCCCCCTACTATTACTGGTGAAGCGCGCGCACGTCACAACAAAAGACTCAGCTCATGGATGAAACAATATCCAGAGTCAAAGGAAGAATTACCAAGATTGTCCTTTTCCATATTCCCACTAGATCACTAACTACACCAGAGCAATACCAAAACACTCAGTCCTACAGAGTGCAGAAGCGTAAACCCTAGGCAGTTAATGTCTAATGGAACAACCAAATAGAAGGAACCAATAACCATGTAAGTTTCACATTCAAGGCTCAGTTAGTCACATCAAGCTGAGTTAGCCACACAAACAGTTTCCTTTTGAAATCCATTCAAGCTCAGTTAGCATTTTCCAAAACATTCCATAAAGTCCGTTAGCAAAGTATCTGAGTACGAGAAATCGTACCTGGATAACGTTGTATCAGTTCTAGTCAACTTGTGCAAACAATCAACAGTACTCTAAAGAATATTAAAGGTAGTCTATCATCAATCACTTGTAGCCTATGTTAAGCTTAAATAAACTCTTCACTCTTATTTCTAAGTCTCAGTTAAATGTTACGTACAACCTTCGATCTTAGAATGTCAATAATAACTCTTAAGCTCAATACCCTTACTCTTAATTTAGAATAACGTCGTATCATGACCCATGATAGGTTGTCTTAGAATACTATATTATTATCTCACAATGTAACGATTATTCATTCTTATCAACATCTACTAGCTAACCTATTATGATTAACTCTTCCCCTTAACTTAATTAAGATCTACAACCTGTATTGGAATCATAGTGTTGTAGATGCATTTCATTATAACTTACTTGATCTTAGAATTCAGAGACAACTACTAGACTCAATTATTTTATCTTTACTTTAGAATGACTTAATATTATAACCATTTAATTATCTTGTCTTAAGATGTTCAATTACTTTTCATCCTGAAACAACTATATTTTGATTAACTCAAACCCTTCCAACTCTTATACTTTAGTATTCGCAAAGTATATTATTCGCTTAATTATTACCTATATAATAAGGTGTTTTAAGATAACCCTTGTTATGTATCCTTACTTACATTTTAATTTCCTAAATATTTAATTTTTACACACATTCTCTCTATAGATTATGTATAATCCTTTTGTACTAAATTTTAATAAACTTATGTCTTAAATACATTTTATATTATTTACAAAAACAAAGGTTTCAAAGGAATAACTTAATAAATTAATTCCCTTTATTATGTTTTAGGACAAGTATTATGTCTTGACATAAGGTGAAAATTTAACTAAGAAGTAAATTCTCATTCATAAGAGAAATTGTCAATTATCTAATAAGATCATCTATTCTGAAAAATCCTCATACCTTATATTCAAATGACCTTTTAATATTTTTAGTGTTATCTTTAAGGTAAACCAATATAATCTCTTGCGTAACTTAGTTTCATCTAATTAAAGGTTCAAAGGTTTTAAGTACCTAATTCCTATTTACAACCTCTTATAAGTTCCAACTAATAAATAGATCCCTTATTTATAAACTCTCATCCCACATTTTGGTAATTAACGTTTTATAAAGGTATTTTTTATGGCTCAGCCAATTCTAAGAACTCAAGGATTATTATATTTGACTAACTCCCTAGTCATATTTAACATAGTTTTATATCTTAACCCTTTTAATGATTTTACCTAAAAAATTAAGTTATTACTCACTATTATAAATGTTATGAAATGATTAAATCTAGCCTTATTAATCCACTTCACATTCAGATGTAAAACTATATCGTTATTTTATGTTTTTATTAACTATATATTAAGATCTATTTGTGTAACATTTATGTAATCAAATTACAAATTTTTCCTAAGTCTTAACTTATTTATTACTTAACCCAATTACAAATTTACATTCTAGTCATTGACAAATAATATTATATATGTATTTGATTATGATTTATTTAAATCCTAGAAATTCGAAGGTAACTCAAAACTCAATTTCATAACCCCAATTTAATACCACCTCATATACTATTCTTTCATTAGTAATATGTAGAGGTTAGGTTTGACTTATTAATTCCTCCATATTATATTCTCCATAAGGTATTTTATTTCTTTTAGTTATGTCTAATGTATATATTTATACTAGGATTTATTCAATACATTCTTTATGTAGTTTTATTGTATTTAATTATCTCTATTAACTTTTACACATATCAACATCCGATATATGGTTTAAAATAAAGTATTTTCCTTAACCTCAATTAAGTATATTAACTTCCATATTATATAATAAATAAAAATGTATATTAGTTAAATTCCTTGATTTAATATAAGTTTCTATTTTATTTCCCTCATATAAGTATTATATAATTTTTATTCACTTAAAAGTTTATACCCAAAATATTATAAACATACTGTTACTATTTGTTAGTTTAATATTTTCATATTTTCCCAACCTAAAACGTTTATTAATAAACTATACTTTAATTTTGTTACATTAAAAACCATATATTATAAGTTATTCTTATGAAAAATTCATAAACACAATTTTTAAACCCATTTACCCTTGTCTAAAAATTCCCAAATTAAATATATAGCAACTATAACATTTTTATTCATATTATAAAATTTTTATTCATAAAAATATATTTTTAAATTAACCAAATAATTCCATAATACTCAGAACTTGTAAAAATTATAACTCACGTTTAAAAACTCAAAACCCATATTAATGTATAGCTAAATAAACTAGATTTTATAAGGAATCTATAGTTAAATTTTGTGTTAAAATAAATTCGGGAAGGTAGCTAAATAAATCCAACAAGTTAGGGTTTAATTTTGGAATTAATAAAACTAAAAACAATTAAATCTATCCACGTTTTAATCTCGGCCGTCCGTTTCTATAACCTACGATCGGACGGCTGATTATCCCCGAGTTCATCAGTGAATTCCTAAACCACCCGATAGAGATTCCTCGATTTCTCTCAACTCACAGGACCAAATTGACTGAGTTTTGTTTCATTGGATTCGAAATCTTCTTGAGGTTCAAATGGTACCAAATTTACGATCTAAGGTGCACGAATTTGTAAAAACGATTCGGGGTTCGAAGTTAGGGTTCTTTCGGGTTTCCTAATTCAATTCTAACAAATTCTCTCAATCTAATGCGTAATAGATGAAATTGAAACATGGGTTGTCCGATAATGTAAAGGCGAATGACAATAACGGGACAATTTGATTGGAAACTCACCGGAGAAGCCCCAACGAAGGAATTCGATTTCAGTTTTCTAGAAAAAGTTTGAACTTGGGCCTGTTTGAGGAGCTAACTTGAGGATCTATAAAATAAGTTCTAGATCGAATTAGGCCATTGTGTCTTGGGCTCATTAGAAAGAAGAAACATAGCTCTACAGATTGATCGCCAGAACTTAATCTAACTCAAAATACACAGGAAGAAATCTAAACCGAAAGTTACGAGTTATACCTTGCGTTTTCTTATGATTTTATGTGATGATGAATCGGAAACTTTAGAAGCCTCGCTCTCCCAATTGGTTACGAATCAGCCTTGGTCATTAACATGAAGGAGGTTGTAGAGGGATTTGAGATCTACACAATGAGCTATGGAACGTGGATTTTTGTTCACAAACGAGAGAAGTTATGATCAAACAAGTTTACCTTGGAGTGCCAAATTTAAATCCTCTTCCTCCATATATAGGTATTTTTCACCAAAGATTTAACTCAATAAACCCTTTACATGTATGAATTTTAATACTGGATCTTAAGATACAAATTTTGAATTGTTCATTGTGGCTTGTAATGAAATATGCCTAGCTCAAGATTTCATGATGGTAACGTCTTACCATCAATCCTCCTGAAGTTCAACACAATCCATCACTTGCGTAGAAGATTATTTACGGTTAGATGACAAGGCTTGTCTAGCCCCTAAACTTCCAGAATTGGGTGTGCACCCCCACTACTTTCGGCTTAGGAGTTCGTCGCACCAGGCACTTCCCGTAGGGTGTTAGGTTTAGGTGTTTTTCTTTCTAAAGTTCACATAGAGTTTTAGTGTGGTTTATGGGTTCGGATGTATGCTACTAGTTCTTGTTAGCTTAACAATCTTCTAGACTTAAGGTTTAACCTACACATTATATTTAGGCAACAATTTGTACCAAGTAGTTCTTGAGATTTATTTTCAAACTTTAAAGAAGTTGAAGTACTTATCACTTAGTTATTCAAAGCTCCATTTGTATACTATTTTCAACCACAGGTATTCTTTAAAGTTCTAGGAACATGTGTACTAGCTTTTAAAGGATTGTATTTTAGCTATGTATTCTCCATAAGTAGGCTTTTGAAAAAATAGCTCAATGAATGATTTATCTCAATCAAAATCTTATCATACCCAATAGATGATGTTCCAACTTATATTTTTACTGTAATTTCATGTTCAAACGGTATGACAGCACACTATTCCTAACAGACACTCATATAAAATGTATAAAAGGAATCATTCACAAATCCAAGAAGGGTTAGGAGTCGTGCCTTACTGGAATCCTCACTTCCCAATTCTACCCCAATTCCCCAGTTTTAAGTGCACCTATATTCTAACTATTTCACTCGGCTTGTTTTCTCGGGTTCAGAGCGTAACTACGCTCTGATACCAATTTCTGTAATGCCCCTATTTAACGTATTTTTAGCGGAATTAAAATACTAAGGCGATTACAGACCATCGGGTTCCAAAAACCCGGTACCAATCTCACCAATTACAACCATTACAATTATCTAAGTTACGGTCTAAACTCAAGAAAACAACGTAAACAAACTGAACGTAAAACATAATAACTCTCCCAATTCCTAATTCCCATCCCAATCACTCATGCTCTTCGTGGCCACCTGTATAAACAATTCGTACTTGCAAGATGAAACCAAGCAGCCCACCCCGGGAGGGGTGAGTCAGTTCCCTGGAATGGAACTGGTACAATTCTCCAAAACAACATTTAAAACATAACTCTTCAAAATAAATAGTAACTTGAGATCAAACTCTTGGAAGTAAAACAGGGAAACAAGACACTTTAAATCACCAAGTCAAAGATAACAAGTTAAGGATAGAGATAAATAATAGAAAGGCAAAGTTAGTCAATCCAAAAACCACACCATGAGTTAGTGAACATCCAATGCTCAAGTTAGAACTAATTCCAGTTAGGAGTAGAGAGACCCAAGTAGTCACAAGGACTAGGAATGAAAGAAGATATCCAAGAACCAACAACTCAAGAGTGGAATAATACCAATTAGGAGAGAGAGAGATAGCCCCCACCGCCAGATATAAATGTCCATATGGACGAGGGATATACAACCCCCTGCTGTCAGATATAAATGTCCCAGTGGACGAGGGATATACAGCCCCCTACTGTCAGATATAAATGTCCTTGTGGACGAGGGATATACAGCCCCCTGCTGTCAGATATAAATTTCCTTGCGGACGAGAGATATACAGCCCCCTGCTGTTACCGGCGAAGACACACGCACGTCACAACAAAAGACTCAGCTCATGGATGAAACAATATCCAGAGTCAAAGGAAGAATTACCAAGATTGTCCTTTTCCATATTCCCACTAGATCACTAACTACACCAGAGCAATACCAAAACACTTAGTCCTATAGAGTGCAAAAGCGTAAACCATAGGCAGTTAATGTCTAATGGAACAACCAAACAGAAGGAACCAATAACCATGTAAGTTTCACATTCAAGGCTCAGTTAGTCACATCAAGCTGAGTTAGCCACACAAATAGTTTCCTTTTGAAATCCATTCAAGCTCAGTTAGCGTTTTCCAAAACATTCCATAAAGTCCGTTAGCAAAAGTATCTGAGTACGAGAAATCGTACCTGGATAACGTTGTAGCAGTTCTAGTCAACTTGCGCAAACAATCAACAGTACTCTGAAGAATATTAAAGGTAGTCTATCATCAATCACTTGTAGCCTACGTTAAGCTTAAATAACCTCATCACTCTTATTTCTAAGTCTCAATTAAATGTTACGTATAACCTTCGACTTATCTCAGAATGTCAATAATAACTCTTAAGCTCAATACCCTTACTCTTAATTTAGAATAACGTCGTATCATGACCCATGATAGGTTTGTCTTAGAATACTATATTATTATCTCACAATGTAACGATTATTCATTCTTATCAACATCTACTAGCTAACCTATTATGATTAACTCTTCCCCTTAACTTAATTAAGATCTACAACCTGTATATTGGAATCATAGTGTTGTAGATGCATTTCATTATAACTTACTTGATCTTAGAATTCAGAGACAACTACTAGACTCAATTATTTTATCTTTACTTTAGAATGACTTAATATTATAACCATTTAATTATCTTGTCTTAAGATGTTCAATTACTTTTCATCCTGAAACAACTATACTTTAATTAACTCAAACCCTTCCAACTCTTATACTTTAGTATTCGCAAAGTATATTATTCGCTTAATTATTACCTATATAATAAGGTGTTTTTAGATAACCCTTTTTATGTATCCTTACTTACATTTTAATTTCCTAAATATTTAATATTTACACACATTCTCTCTATGGATTATGTATAATCCTTTTGTACTAAATTTTAATAAACTTATGTCTTAAATACATTTTATATTATTTACAAAACCAAAGGTTTCAAAGGAATAACTTAATAAATTAATTCCCTTTATTATGTTTTAGGACAAGTATTATGTCTTAACATAAGGTGAAAATTTAACTAAGAAGTAAATTCTCATTCATAAGAGAAATTGTCAATCATCTAATAAGATCATCTATTTTGAAAAATCCTCATACCTTATATTCAAATGACCTTTTAATATTTTTAGTGTTATAAGGTAAACCAATATAATCTCTTACGTAACTTAGTTTCATCTAATTAAAGGTTCAAAGGATTTAAGTACCTAATTCCTATTTACAAACCTCTTATAAGTTCCAACTAATAAATAGATCCCTTATTTATAAACTCTCATCCCGCATTTTGGTAATTAACGTTATAAATGTATTTTATATGGCACAACCAATTCTAAGAACTCAAGGATTATTATTTAGACTAACTCCCTAGTCATATTTAACATAGTTTTATATCTTAACCCTTTTAATGATTTTACCTTAAAACATTAAGTTATTACTCACTATTATAAATGTTATAAATGATTAAATCTAGCCTTATTAATCTACTTCACATTCAGATGTAAAACTATTTCATTTATTTTATTATTAATTATATATTAAGATCTATTTGTGTAACATTATATAATCAAATTACAAATTTTTCCTAAGTCTTAAGTTATTTATTACTTAACCCAATTACAAATTTACATTCTAGTCATTGACAAATATATTATATATGTATTTAATTATGATTTATTTAAATCCTAGAAATTCGAAGGTAACTCAAAACTCAATTTCATAACCCCAATTTAATACCACCTCATATAATATTCTTTCATTAGTAATAATGTGTAGGTTTAGTTTGACTTATTAATTCCTCCATATTATATTCTCCATAAGGTATTTTATTTCTTGTAGTTATGTCTAATGTATATATTTATACTAGGATTTATTCAAAACATTCTTTATGTAGTTTTATTGTATTTAATTATCTCTATTAACTTTTACACATAGCAACATCCGATATATGGTTTAAAATAAAGTATTTTCCTTAACCTCAATTAAGTATATTAACTTCCATATTATATAATAAATAAAATGTATATTAGTTAAATTCCTTGATTTAATATAAGTTTCTATTTTATTTCCCTCATATAAGTATTTATATATATAATTTTTACTTCACTAAAAAGTTTATACCCAAAATATTTATAAACATACTGTTACTATTTGTTAGTTTAATTTTCATATTTTCCCAACCTAAAAAGTTTATTAATAAACTATACTTTAATTTTTGTTACATTAAAAACCATATATTATAAGTTATTCTTATGAAAAATTCATAAACACAATTTTTAAACCCATTTACACTTGTCCAAAATTCCCAAATTAAATATATAACAACTATAACATTTTATACATATTATAAAATTTTTATTTCATAAAAATATCTTTTTAAATTATCCAAATAATTCCATAATACTCAGAACTTGTAAAAATTATAACTCACGTTTAAAAACTCAAAACCCATATTAATGTAAATCTAAATAATTTAGATTTTATAAGGAATCTATGGTTAAAATTTCGTGTTCAAATAAATTCGGGAAGGCAGCTAAATAAATCCAACAAGTTAGGGTTTAATTCTGGAATTAATAAAACTAAAAACAATTAAATCAATCCACGTTTTAATCTCGGCTGTCCGTTTCTATAACCTACAATCGGACGACCCGATATTCCCCGATCATCAGCTAAGTCCCAAACCACCCCGATTGAGATTCCTTGATTTCTCTCACAACTCACAGGACCAAATTGACTGAGTTTTGTTTCATTGGATTCGAAATCTTCTTGCGTTTCCAATGGTACCAAATTTACGATCTAAGGTGCACGAATTCGTAAAAACGATTCTGGGTTCGAAGTTAGGGTTCTTCGGGTTTCCTAATTCGATTCTAACAAATTCTCTCAATCTAACGCGTAATAGATGAAATTGAAAACATGGGTTTTGTTCGATAATGTAAAGGCGAATGACAATAACGGGACAATTTGATCGGAAACTCACCGAGAAGCACCAACGAAGGAATTCGATTTCGGTTTTCTAGAAAAAATTCGAACTTGGGCCTGTTTGAAGAGCTAACTTTGAGGATCTATAAAATAAGTTCTAGATCGAATTAGGCGATGTTCTTGGGCTCATTAGACAGAAGAAACATAGCTCTCCAGATTGATAGCCAGAACTTACTCTAACTCGCAATACACAGGAAGAAATCTAAACCGAAAGTTACGAGTTTATACCTTGCGTTTCTTATGATTTTATGTGATGATGAATCGGAAACTTTTGATGCCTCGCTCTCCCAATTGGTTACGAATCCGCTTGGTCATTAACATGAAGGTTGTAGAGGGATTAGAGATCTACACAACGAGCTACGGAACTTGGATTTTTTGTTCACAAACGAAGAAGTTATGATCAAACGAAGTTTACCTAATTTCAGCAAAATCTGGAAATCTGGGTTTCGGTTTCGCAGGGTGCTACTTTGGATCGAATTTGCGGTCGATGTAGAATGATTTAGGTTGAGTATGCGTTATGGTTGGAAGAGGATGTGTAGGAGAAGACAACAAAGAAACGGCACTCAAAAAACTCTCAAAGATAAGTGAGATATCGCTATTTAAAGTAGGGCAAAAACACTAATGAAGTTAAGATACTTAGCGATTTTTGTGCTAAGTACCGGGGACCCGTGTGGTCTTGACACGTGGCATTTTTCAAAATTTTGGCTCTAAACTTCATTCTATCATAACTTTGGCTAGGATGATCCATTTTCGACGTTCTTTTTATCGATCTTCATGTTTTCCATAACCTATTTATTGGTATAGGTTTAATGGGATGGTTTGACCCATTCTCAAAAGTCAACCCTAGCAAGGCTTAAGAAGCTTTAGGGTTTCTAGAATTTTATATTGACTTTTATGCTACAAATCAATGCTCCAAATATTTCTAAATCTTTATAATATAATTGGAGTGTCTAGAATTTTTCCAAGATTTATTGACTTATAATCTTGTTATTAAATTCATAATACCATATAATAAATTAATTTAAATTGTTTATTATTTTAGAATTTAATATAAGAAGTCCCCTAAATAATTTTTTAAAATAATACCATATAATAATTTGATGTTTAAAATATTATTAAGGGTTTTAATAAAGAAATCCACTAAATTATTTAGATTATTTAGGGGTATTTCAGTCAGCCTCCACAATGATTGAGTCTCTGTGAGGTGACATCAATAACAGCGCCGAGTGTAGAAGCCTCATATTCTGTGACAACCCATCCAATATCCTTTGCTCTACTAAATTAGCTCTAACCATGAATTGGTGAATGACTTCGAAGGAGCTAGTGTGACACACGCTTTTGCCTTTCTCTCTACTAGATTTGCCGCTTAACCTTTTCCTAAGTTATTAATTAATTAGGTTTACGAGCTTCAACCATAAACTGGTTGAAATGTTGCATAATAATAAGTTTCAGAGTAAATGTTCACTGTGTTTACCTAACCCGGGAGTTCGACCAATCTATCAACCACTAGACTGAAGTAGTTTTTGCAGCCCACAATGTTTTCTTCCGCGGCAGAGGTACCGGTAGACCCACATCTACATGCTCTGCCACACAGTCCATCCACAAGCACCCGACACAGTAACATTGAAATGGTTCACCATGCACAATGTCGTTAGGAGACGAGGGGAATAATTTACCCCATGCCACATGACATCCTCACCTCCAATCGGTAAGAACAATGTGCACTCATGGGATTCCTGATTGTTAAGTGGAAAAGAGTTAGACGGAAAGTCCTAGGTCGATGATAATAAAAAATATCATTCATCACTGTTAATGTGTCTAACCAGAAGAGATGCATATGGAAGCGGTTCAGCCAAGTGCACACTACTATGCCGTAATGGTGTGCTCTCCTCCCGATCAGCTAATGGTTCTGGTGGTGATCTAGTCACCTCTTGACTGCTGAACATCTTTGAGCGCATTTTGGACATAGCTTCAGTGACCATCGGCTGAAGATTATACGAAACCCTCTCTTCATTCCTCTATTCAATATTATGCTCTAGTTCAAAAGTTATCTTTAGATTCTCCTCATAGCTGATCATCCTTCCTTGTGGACCTTTTCTAGACCTGAGATTCCAAAAGCTTGACAAATACCAACTTGTCCACCAAATCCATAGCACGCCAGGATGATCCGTCTTTCCAAGAGGGCGAGAAAGAGGATCATACTGTCTTTTTTAATTACTGTCCTCAATAACCTGAAATCTTGACTCATCCTAAAACACACAAATATCATAATTAATTAGTTGGAAATTACATAAACCAAAATTCAACTTTTGTACCAAAATTAAGTACTCACCATTTGATTAGTAAGGGACCTCGTGGCATCATTATACTAAGGATTTTCAGGCGTCGATTTTTTGGACACTCGACTTAACTTCCAGACTTTCATCCTTTTGTCGCTAGGATCCAGTTATTCATCCGATGGCAGCAAGCCCTATTTTCCCAATCTGGTACACGCTAGGCAATACCTCTACAGCCTACATGAGGTGGGTATAGATTTTTTCTTCGTGTTTTCTTGTTATTTCACACGAAGAGCCTACATACAAATATACTATGTAAGATAAAATAAGCAAATAAAATAGGAATAAGATAACTAGACAAATGACAATAAAATCCACCTGGTACTCCGAGTGTAATGATACTCAACGAACTGTAGCCACTACTCTTCTCCTAGTGTGTCATTTCATCGCCAACTTCTTCTGGATCATCCTCATCTTTTGCTTGATTCAGCTTATAAATGTACTTGTCGGCGAGCTAGTTTCTGTGGTCTCAAAACTGCCGCGCCATTGTCTTCAGCACATCTTTCTTAAAAGAAGAGACTACACAAAATCGAGCCTACATAAATAATTAGTTAGTTAGTACATGTAATGAGAAACTCTAAAATTCTAGAACAACATACTATTAAATATAAACATACCTGAAGACACTCAAATATAGTGTTCTTCAATGCTTCTATCACTTGCTTCCATGTGTGGTTTATGTTGCAGTAAGTCTTCACCAGTTGGCCAACATGAGCTACATAATCCTCTTCCAACTTCCGTACGGCTACTAGTACTCGTTGAGCTGCGCCGGATTTGTGGGGAGACCTTTATTAGCTTTTAGTCCACGTGTGGGGCCTCTCTTCTTCACCTTCTGTCCCGAGGATGAGGCAACTGTTGGCTTTGGTGTCTGCTACGAAGGGCAAAGCCTCAACCTCTTGTGGCTGAGCTGTCTTCCCCTTCTTTCCTCCTCGTGTGACTCCTTTAGCTGGTCTTGTGTGATGAGGCTCAGCTTCTTCAACGGGATCGTCCATAGTCCACTATAGAAAAGATATATCACTCACATTAATTAGATGAAATCATAATATAAGATAAGTGTTAAACGAGTCATTAAAATTATTTAAGATAACATTACAATTAATCAACAATAATTAAACTTAAAACAAATGTACAACTACAAGTACTAGCTACCTGACATGAAAACTTAGATCATTTGATGTTTTCAACCCAGACACCCTCGTCATTGTTTGAGCGTGTGTAAATCAAGCCGTTTTGGTATCATCATTCAAATCCCGCAATCCCGTGGGAACCAATTTTATCTTGTCTACCACCTCATTGTCATCATTGTTTTCATTTTCAATCAGAACCTCTTCTCCCTAGAAGAACAACAAATCATCTATAGCCTTTCGGATCCTGAACATACCACACTTGGCGCAATCCTTCCCATAACAAATTGATCATCCTCAAAACCAGCACGTATAAGATCAACCAAAGTAAGTCCTCCATCATTTTGGATTCCACATCGGTTGTCCGCCTGTTTGTAGTGGAACACTAGAAAAGAATTAATGCGGTAGTCTAGTTCCCGAATGTCCTCGATAACAATTCATACCATATTTCTTACTTATCATATGATTTTCCTTAAGATTTATGGTTTGATGTGAACTGATACATTTTACATGTAAAATGTAGGAAAAGTCAAAGAATTACATAGATTTTCTCATGAGGATTCCACCACAACAAACGAGGAGCAAAATGGAGTCCAAACGAAGAATCTAATCCCTATAGAAGGTTGTGTCCGATCTTGCATTCTGACCCATGCTGAAGATTTCTAGCGGAACTAATTATAATGTCGTCTGAACTTCTGCCCGGATGAGATGACTGAGACAACATAGATGCATTTGGACTTTAAGATCGGACACACGTCCGAACGCCTCAAAATGAAGAATCTTGCATGACGCCAGCAAAGACGTCTGGACGCGAGCAAAATGTCGACTCCTACACACCGTGTTTCAATAATGAGAAGATAAAGATTTTCTTAACTAATGATCAGAGGGAGATATAAAGAGAAGCCCTATCCGCCTTACAGAGACCCATCGCCTCTACATTCATATTGCTCCCTCCACAGATTCATCCATTATCACCGTCTTCACCATATTGATCCATCCTGAAGCCATCTTCATCATCCACCTTCATCCACCCGACCACCTTCATCCATACTATCATCCACACACCATCTTCATGATTCTAAAAATACGACCACCACACCCATCACACACCAGATTGAAAGGGAGGCACGAGTTTACTACACCACGGATCAGTTAGAAGTGACTAACAGAGACGGTGAACGGAACCGGGATCTGGATTGAAGTCTCTTTGAAACTGGAGTTTTTATCTTTCCTTGTCTTTTATCCATTCAATGTGCTTTATGTTGTTAATTCTGTTTCTGAATCCATGAGTGAGTAGGTGTTTTAGTTCCCCAGGTTGAGGAAGAGAACTTATTTCATAAAATTTATGTCATGTAATATTTCCACTAATTTTTATTAATTCAATAGTTTAATTCCTATTGTTCAAGTGCTTTAATCTTATGATCAATTATTAAGTAATGTTTGTAGTTTTTTAATCAAAATGTAGTGCTAAGATTAGTTAATAAGACATAGGAAGTTAAACCGGGTTAATGAATAAAAGCAAGATTTATCTATAGGTTAATTTGTCTCCAATAGGAACTGTTCTTCAAGTGATTGGTTTGTTTCCGGATTAGAGCATTAGTCTGCTGCCAGTTCTTCCAGCTAATCAGAATTCATTATACATGACATGGTCGGTGAATTATATAAAGTTCCTTAGTTTATTGCAATGTTAGTGGAATTGTCATTTAGTAGGATTTGAAGAAATAGGTGAGCAGAACAATACGAGGTGTGCCTTTTACTTATCACATTTACCACTTTTAATTTTTGCTTTGTTTTAGGAAACCTGTTTGTAAATTGTTTTTATTTCCTTTTGTTAAATTAGTTTTCCATCAGATTAATTAAGTAAACCGAAAAAGTGACATTTCAAGTTCTTTTAGTTAAGCTTAGGTTTTTCAGTGTAATTTAGAATTGTTAGTAAATTGAACAAGGTCCTTGTGATTATAATCACTATTCCTATAAAACGATAGGTACACTACCAAGGTGGTAGAGATATATTCATCTAGTTTTACTGTTACAAGTTTTTGGCGTCGTTTCCGGGGACCTCTGGCATAGTTAATTGACAATTTTGTTAATTTATTTGAGATTTTAGTTAAGTTTTTGTTTTATTTTTATTAGTTTTTTTTTCTGATTTCTTTTTTGTCTATTATTATCAGTTGCTTGTGTTTCTTAAAATTTTGTGTCTTATTTTTGATTTTCCCTTTATCTTTTTGTTTTGGTTATATTTTTATTAGTTAGATTATTTGCATTTGGTTTTAGTTTATTCTTATTTTCCGTTTTATCTTACTTTATTTCTATTTTTGTTTTCCTTAGTTTATTTTTGTTAAATATAGGTTGGTACTTAGTGTTGGTGTTGTTTTAGTTTTCTTTTATTTTGTCTAGTTAATTGTGTTTTTTATTCGGTTTATTTGTTTAAATTTCAAATTTAGAATTAAGTTTAATTGTTTTGTAATGAATTTTGTTATTTTATTTAATTTTGTTTATCTTCTATCTTTATTGTTATTTAATTTTTAATTTGAAATGGCAGACAAGAAGAATTTGAACGAGCATCAGCAGCCGTCAGTTGAGGGAAGACCTTCCGCAAAATCGTTCTCCCAAATGCTACAACAGCTAAATAGGATTCTTAGTAGTTCAAGACAAGTTATATCACCACTCTATATCACAAAGGGCAGTTCAGTGGGGTCGATTCAGATGATGCTCCGCACCACTTTTCAAGTTTCCTAGACTTCTGCAACGCTTTTAACAAAACTGGAAACTTGACAGGATCCGGAATAAAAGCCTTCAGATGGCTGAGGAGTTTGTAGCCACGAAGCATTAACACTTAGGCTGAATTGGCAAGTAAGTTTTTGATGAAATATTATCCACCTTCTAAGACACGAGAGAAGATCGGTGAAATTACCATTTTTTCCAAGAGCCAGGTGAGTCACTATATAATTCGTGGGATAGATTCGACAAACCTCAAATTTATGTCCACACCATCGTATGAGTGATAGGGACCTTGTTTTGTTGTTCTTTGGTGGTCTAAGTGACTCTAATAAACTTTTGTTGAGTTCATTGTATGGAGGAAATCTTATGAATAAGACAGGTGTAGAGGCAATTGAGCTCCTGGACGACTACAAGCACCAGACAATGGTTCAAGAATAAGGGGAGAGGAGAAGCAAAGAGAAACTAGAATCTACAGTCTTCCCTGCAGGATCACGTATGAGCTCAATTATCAGCCTTAGCCAAAGCTGTTGAGAAGCTCACGTTGAATCAAGCACCGCAGACGGTAAAGACAGTAGCCACGACTTCATCTTTTCTAACTCCGTACTACTACAAAATCTGTGGAGGGCCATGACACTTAAAATTGCGAGGGTCCTGGTTATGTTGGAAATCCAAAAGAGGTGAATTCAATTAACAAAAGACTAGGTAACTCTTATTCTAATGCCTAAAATCACAACAGTTGGAGAGGTAACATGCAACCTCCGTGGAGAGGTAATGATCAACAGTTAGGAACCAGGGTTACAATCAAAATAGACCGCCTTATGTTAATATACAGCTGGAGCAATTTTATAATTCTCAGGAGGGGAAACAGCAAGATTGATAGCATGTTAGAATTTTTTTAAAGTAGGGCCAATCTACAAACTCCAGGTTTGCAGATATAGACGCCTAACTATAGCTGATTAGGCTTTCATTAATCAAAGTGCTGAAAAGCAGTTAAGTCATATTTCTCAGCAGCTAGCTAGTAGTGGAAGCCAAGGTCATTCCCGAGTCAAGCAGAACCAAAGCCGTTGCAGCATTGTAAGTTGGTGACGCTAGAATGTGAGAAGCGCTCAAACCCAAGAGTTTCGGAAGCTGCACCAGAAACTGACATATATGAAATTCAGTGTGAAGAAGTTGAAGACTCCGACAACGAAGTAGAAAAATCCAAGGAGAATGCTGAAACTCAATATTTTTTATTTTATTTTTCTGATTCTCATTGCATTAATTAAATCATTGCCTTCTCCTTTACCAGTTTTAATGAGTGATTTTGACAAGCAGTTTGAGAAACTTTGAGCTTCATGGAACCGTGAATTGCGAAGTTTTTCTTTGAATATATTTGTACAAAGATGCCAAACTAGGCTAAATTTTTGAAGAATACCAAATTTGACAAGCATAATATGCAGAAACAGGAAATAATGGAGTTAACAAAGACGGTTTTAGTAATTCTTTTAAAGAATCTTCCTCATAAGCTTGGTGATTATGGATTCCCCATCATACCTTGCTCAACTTAAGAGGTAAATTACGGTAAAGATTTGTGCGATTTAGGTGCTAGTATCAATTTAATGCCTTTATCAGTTTTCATCAAACTAGGAATTAATCAATTTCTACTTCCATTCGTTTGCAACTAGTTGACCATTCTATAGTTTATCCAAAGGGTAAGGTAAAGAACTTAATAGTGACAGTTGGTAAGTTTTCTTTTCCTGCTGATTTTATGTTGTGGATATGGAGGAGGATTCAAACGTGTCTATCATTTTAGGGAGACCTTTTATACGTATTGCTCGTATTTTGATTGATGCAGAAGAAGGGAAAATAATATTACAACACCATAATGAGCAAGTCTCGTTTGATATGACTCCTAATAAGAAACATCTTGCAGGAGTTCAATTTTGCAAAGAAAGAAGCATGAGGCTTCAAACATTGCTTCAAAGTTCACCAAGCCAGGTAAGGGAATAACGGCGCTAGTTAAGAAGAAATTTTTTTCTACTGCCTGCATGACTGAGGCACCAGATGAAGGTAAGGATCACATTTATTTTGTTTCTTGTAATGACTTTGATGTTGTAATGACACACCCCCAAGAGAATGTGGAAAAAGAAGATTGTTGAAAAAAGTTTGGTGGGTTAAGTGGATCTTGCAGCCAAAGAGATGTTGTCTTGTGGATCCTGGTGAGTGTAACCCTCCTAATTCAACATGATGCAATGGAGTAACATGACCGAGGGAAAGTCTAACCAAAAACTATAAAGACGTGCAACTAACTAGGAGGAAACCAGTGGTAATTTCATGTTTTTATTTTCATATTTCAAGTTTTATTTTGTTTTAAGTTTTATTACTTTTGTTTTGCTGAGAAAAGGAACAAGAGATTTATTTTATGCCTTGTTCGGACATGCGTCCGGACTTGGACGTCCGGACATGGTACGAGAGCAATATCGTCAGAACAAGGGAATATGTTCGGACTTCTGTCCAGACTTTGAAGTACGGACATGGTGTGAGAAGAAATATGCATGTGTAGTAGCAGTGTCTAGACTTGTGTCCGGACATGCTAGCCCCGACTAGGAGAGGACATGACCTAAAGATGCGTTCAAATATACTGGTCCAGACACATATCCGGACAGAGCCCAGAAATTGAGTAAATTTTCTTTTCTCCTATTCCTTAGCATTACTTTTGTTTTAGGTAGTTTTACTTACTAAATTAATTTTTTTCTAGGTTTATTTTGTTTTTATTTCACTCAGAAGTAGTAGTAGTGCCCGTGCTACTAATGCAACGCTTCAAGCATTTTGTGGTGTTTTATTAAGTGTGTGTAATTGACAAGTTTGTGGTATCTATCCAAGGCTGGACACTTGCCATGATACAAGTGTGAGGAATGATGCTGCCCCCACTTTTTGAGCTTAAGTGTGAGGAAGGGAACCTTCCTCAATCTACGATATCAGAGAAGTTCCAGTTTTAATTTCTCTTTATTTATTAATTGTGTTCAGCCTATAATGCTTTTTATGCTTCATGATTATTTATCAGTCCATGGTGTCCAAAATAAATCTTCATGAGTGACTTATTTTGAAAGCTCTTTTCTTGGTTTAATTTGTGAACAAGGAGGACATTGCTCCTCTTAAGTGTGAGAAAGTAGAAGATCATTCTAAATATTCCAGTTGCACTTAAATGCCACATTTGTTTTTATTGCCTTCTTACTTGGAGAGAATCACTTCTCTGAGAGCTTATAAATGTCAAATTCTTGGGTGAAATGTTTTGCTGAGATTTTGAAAACGAGCATGGTGACCACCTCAAGAATCTTTCTAATTTAGGTTGTGTTTATATATATATTTTTATTCAAATTAATTTATTTTCACTTAAATTTGGTGGATTAGCTAATTGTGGAATCTAAATTAGTGTGGGATTTTGGAAATGATGTGAAAGTTTGGAGTGAAAGGATAATGCCAGGTACTCCGCTGATAAAAAAATTTCAGAATCAAAGCAGGTCTCATTTATCCGGTTATTAAGTCCTATGAGTGTCTTAATACCTATCTACCCAAGGTCTAGGGATCTGGGATAGTTGGCTCAACACATCTAAAGGATAGAGAGAAAAAGTTTAGGTTCCGGAACAACTCTACAATTCACAATATATATTGTTTGTTATGCATATATTTCTTGAAAAGGAAAGTTTTTGCATGAAAAAAAGTTAATGGCAGTTTAATTTTTGTTTTTGATCATGAGTATGTGGTGTGGAAAGGTATCACGGAATAAGACGTTATTTCATACTCCTTGTCATCTAAAGGTGAGAGGAAAGAAATGGTGGAAGACCCCAAGCTAATCTATATTCAAATTTTGAAATCTAACTTCTCCATACTTTTAAGATTACTCTTTTTCACTAATTGTGAAAACCTACAACGAGGAGTAGAATTATTCTTTTGATTGTCAGTTTGCTCGCTTTCTGTCTGCATCTATTTGATCTTGAGGTTCAATACTACGGTCTTAGAGATAGTTTTATTCTCTATTTTCCTGAGGACAAGCAAAAACTAAGTGTGAGAAAGTTTGATAAGTGTGAAATATATCTACTTTTAGGGTTATAATTCATTCTATATTTGCAACAATTCACGCCATATTTCTCACTTATCATATCCTTCCCATAAGATTTATGTTTTGATGTGAACTGATACTTTATGTGTCAAATGCAGGAAAAATTCTAGGAAATGCATAGATTTTTTCACTTATCATATGCTTCCCATAAGATTTATGTATTGATGTGGACTGATACATTTTATGTGTCAAATACAGGAAAAAGTCTAGAAAATGCATAGATTTTTGCATGAGGATTTATAAAGATACTCCGAAGGCTTCGAGAACGAGGTATCATAAGCCGAAGAAGACCCCTGGCCAATCCACGTGGCCTACTTGACGAACGTCAGCGACGAAGACATCGTAAATTGGTCCGCGGGCATCGCGATAAGTCCCTGTCCTACTACAGGTGCTGCGACAACCTTTACCAAGTCCGAACGATTGTCGACCACCAGATCCGCTGGTCGCATATTCACCCTAGCCCCACAAGCACAAATCCTCAAGCGCGGGATATAATCTAAAAGTACTCCAAAGACTCAAATATAGTCAATCAGAAGGTGGTAAGACCCTGCAGAGTTCCCCACAGCATGGAGCTTGGAACAGGGAGCAACATGAAGTCCAAACAAATAATCTAAGCCCAGTAGAAGGTTATGTCTGACCTTGCATCCGACCAACAAGATTGGACAAGCACTGAGAGTTGTCCAAGACATGTCTAGATATGTGTCCAAACATGTAAGTCGAGATACATGCCGAATATTTCTAGAGAACAAATTACAATGTCGTCCGAACTTCTGTCCGGATGAGATGGGTCAGACAAGATAGATGCGTCCGGACTTTAAGGTCAGACACACATCTAGACGCCTCAGAATAAGGAATCTCTTGAGACGTCAATAGAGACATCTGAACCTACAAGTCTGGATGCATGTCCGGACACAAACAAATCTCAGCTCCTGTACATTGTGTTTCAGTAATGAAAAGATACAAATTTTCTTAATAAACGATCGGAGGGACATATATTAAGAATCCCTAGATGCCTTACGGAGATCCACTACCACCACATTCATATAGCTCCACCGATTCATCCATTATCACCATCTCCATAACACATTGATCCATCCTGAAGCCAGCTTCATCATCATCCACCTTCATCCACCCGACCACCTTCATCCATACTATCATCCACACACCATCTTTATGATTCCAGAAACACCACCACCACTTCCATTGCACAACAGATAGAGAGGGAGGCACGGGTCTACTACACCACGAATCAGTCAAAGTGACTACCAGAAATGGAGAACGAAACGAGATCTGGATTGGAGTCTCTTCAAAACTTGACTTTTCTTTTTCCTTATCTTTTATCCATTCAATATTCTTTTACGTTGTTAATTCTACTTCTAAATCCATGAGTGAGTAGTCGTTTTAGTTCCCTGGGTTGGGAAAGATAAACCTATTCATAAAATTTATGTCATGTAATTTTTCCTCTATTTTTGTTAATGTAATAGTTTAATACCTGTTCTTCAAGTGCTTTAATCTTCTAATCAATTATTAAAGTAATGTTTGTAGTTTTCTAATCAAAATGCGATGATGAGATTAGTTAACAAGACATAAGAAGTTAAACCGGATGAACGACTATAAGCATGATTTGTCGATAGGTAATTTGCCTCCAATAGGATTGTTCTTCAAGTGATTGACTTGCTTCCGGATTAGAGCATTACTCAGCTGCTAGTTATTCCAACCAATTAGACTTCATTGTACATGACCCGGTCGGTGAATTATATAAAGTTAATGATTTTATTGTAATGTTAGAGGAATTTTTATTTAGTAGGATTTGAAGAAATAGGTGAGCATAACAACCCGGGGTGCGCCTTTCGCTTATCACATTTACCACTTTTAGTTTTTGCTTTGTTTTAGTTTATCTATTTGTAATTGTTTTATTTCCTTTTGTTAATTTAGTTTTCAATTAGATTAATTAAGTTAACCCCAAAAAATGACATTTCATATTTTCTAAGTTAAGTTTAGGTTTCTCATCAGATTTAGAAATTGTGAGTTAATTGAACAAGGTCCCTGAGATCGACATTCTAGGTCATCACTATTCCGCAAAATGATAGGTACACTGCCTAGGTGGTAGAGATATATTTAACTATTTTTAATACTACAATACCAACTAGAGACCCTAATTGGTTGAGATCAGTCACCGATTCGGTACTCAGTGAATGCTGCTTCTATTTTTACTCCAATGTTCCAGTTTATTTATTTAGCATCTTGGCGTGTAGTGTAGTACGTATACCCACTAATGTCATACCCTTCAAATGATGAAATATTAGCTTCAGGTCCTACTGCTAAACATCTCTGATCTCTTCCTAACAACTTATGGATTTGATGATGCTTTTTCAAAAAAATGATCTTTGAACCATTGGACAAACACTTGGTTTGTTCTTTTGTCAGCCAAAGGTAGGATTTTGTTGTCTCAACTCAGCCATATGAGTATCAAAAAAAGGTTCAACAACCTCAAAATGTTAACCAAAGGGATATGCTTGATGAATTAGATGACATGGAAATTGCACAATCTTTCTCTCCATGACACCTTTGCCCTTAAATTTACCGTAATGTCATGGTTTTGGAATACCAATTGATTCGCTTCATTCAAATAATCTATCACAAATTCTGTGACTTCCTCAGTCACTGTCGCTTCAATTATTCTCACTTCTAATCAATATCTATTCTTCATTCTACCCTTTAGAATACCGATGTATCATTCAGAAGGGATATGTACATAAGTAGACTGGACCACAATATTGGATCTCTGGAACAATGTATACTATTAAGTACCATTATGTCAAAGAAATATGGTGGGAAATACATCTCCAGTTGACATAATGTGACCATAATTTCATGTTGTAGATCATCGAGAGAGTTACGGCAATTACCTTGTAACATAAGGCGTTGAAGAAGAAACATAATCGGGTTAACGCATTTCTAGCATCATTTGCAATATCCCTCGGATTGTAACTAAAGAAGATGTAACATCAGTACATGATAATCGTGGAACTTCATGCCTAACAGTTTCAAATCCTTCATTGATACAATGTTCTTCTAGTTTGAAGAGTACCCAAATGGTACTTTTACTGAGTGCAGACATTTGCAAAAGCTAACCTTTTCATGCTTTGAAAGTGTATAATATGCAAGCGGTAGGTATATCCGTTTTCCATTAGCTTATGGGTGTAACTCTACTACTCATATACCGGTGTCTTGCATGTCTTTTTTACACTTTCAATCCTTTTTTTGTTTTGTCGGGTATGTTGAGCAAAGGCATACTCAACGCCTCACCAACGTTCTTCACGATGTCAAGATGTCTAAACAGTGTATCAAGAGTAGATGTTGCCAGCACGGAAGATCCTAAAATATAATGCTTTTTCCAGATGTTTCTTTGCCAGTTTTGATGTGTTTTAGAAATCATTCACAATGTCCTTAACCTTTGCATACACTTCCTGAGAGGTCAAGGTAGACGGGGCACACGAGTGACAACCTCACCATTGAAAAGTTTTATCTTCTTTCGATAAGGGTGATCTTTAGGTAGAAGACGTCGATGACACATGTAAAACATTATTACCACAATTTGTTAAACAGTCCAAACTGTGTCATCCTCGCATACTGGACATGCAAATGTTCATTTCACCGTGTAGCTAGACAAGTTCCCATATGCAGGGAAGTTGTTGACAATACAAAACACAATGCCATGAGCGTGAATATTCTCTTGCAGAAGCATCGTGCACCATGGTCCCTTATACCACAATAACTTCAAATCATCAATTAGTAGGGCTAGATATACATCAATGTTATTACCTGGCTGATTGGGACCAGATATCAAGAGTGATAATATTATGTACTTTTGTTTATACACAACCACGATAGAGTATTGTAGATCACTAGCAAAACGAGTCAAGTGCTGTGTTGATTGCTCAACGTGTTTGTACGGGTTCATTCCATCAGTACATAACCCAAGCCTCAAATTCCTATCTTTATCCCTAAAATGTATTGTTTGTTTATGTTTCTTCACCGAGTCCATTTACTGGATGTCTTAATTTCTCATCACTTTTCTTACCCTCCACATGCCATCGTAAGTTCTTTGCATCCTTCTGAGTGGCAAACAACAGTTTGAGTCTTGGTACGAATGGCAAATACCATAATAGTTTAGCTGAAGGGCTTTTTTTCTAAATGGAGGATGAATCACCATCCTTATGCTTATATCAAGAGAACGAAATTTCAGACACTTGTCTAGTTGTTAATAATCACCCCTATACAACACGTAGTTAATTAGACTGTATGAATCTTTTTGTAACCAATTCCCATTGGACACATCCTATTCTTTGCCTTGTAGATGTTGGTAAGGAGAACGTTCCCTTCTGGAAGCATATCATGAAGCAACTAAGAAGTTCTAAGAAACTTTTATCACTCCATCCATATCTCCCCTTTAGGTTGAACACATTCAATACAACCGTCAATTCTCTGTATTTAATGCACATAGAGCACTAGGTGTCTTGGATGCTTCTAATAACCTTTGATACTCATCCGACCTGTCAATGAAGTTGTCCTCAACATTATCAAGCATCTCATCTATTTGATCATCATGTTGAATGGGCTCAATGTCATTCACCCTGAATTACTAGAGAGTTCCGACTCGATGTCAGTTTCAAAGGTGTGATTGGATCTTAGGTGACACCAATCATGGCACTACGAGGACACATCATTGCTTTCAAACGGTTTTCTCTCCGTGAAAAGTCCATATTCTATAATGTGGCATAAAACCACAACACTTCAGATGAAATTGTATTTCCTTGATGCTTGAATATTTCCTTATGATTTCGTAGTTAACACAAGGACATGGAACTTCCACCGCCTTTGTTTTGTCCTTGTGTTGCACTGCCGCTTTGCAAAACTCTTTTAGCATCTTGTCGAAGTGATCCCCTCGATCACCATACATCCAGTCACGCTCCATACTGTATGTGCAACAGAGAACATGTGTGAGAACTACCCTACCAAAGACTAAAACGTTCCCGTAGTGTGATTTGAAACCCAAATAAACAATTACTGGAGCTTGACTGGATAAGTATCAAATAAGCTGGCTTAACTCTAAGGTTCTATTGCAAACAAACTAGACAAACTCAAAGGTTCTAACCAAATAAACTTGTATTTTAATGTCAATCAATTTGCATTTTTTTTTTAATAAAAACAGAAGTTAGAGTACTTACTTGTGAGAGTCGAAGGTGGGTAGTGGCAATCGTGGTTCGCGTGAATTTGTAGACTAATACGTAGCGAGACCTGATAAAAAAATGTTATACTCAAACAACAAACAATATGTTAAGACATTTTTAGAGAAAAAATTAGCATGACTATTGAGCATAATTTTACCAATCTCATGCTTAATAATTGTTAAGTATTCACCAAATCATACAGTGGTAAAAATGTTCAACCATTAGCATCAATCCTACTAGATACGAATTCATTCAAAATTTCCAATCATTGACAACGATAAACTTAAATCAACCTCAAACTCAAGAGAATGAAGAGATTAAGAGTATATTACCGGTTCTAAAGAATTGTTTCAGCCCCGTCGTCAGTACGGTGAGCAGAAATATATAGCAGTTCCTTATCATTGCAGAGGCGCAGAGACACAAAAGAATGAAATAAGCGAAAGCCATACATTTTTTCTACTCAAACATTTTATCACACATTGCATGCACCAAAATTCCACTAACCTAATAACAATATTCTACTGAAATTTCGCACTCGCATCTCAATTCAGCAATCAAACATAACAATACAACAATAATTAACATTATACAACCAATTTCAATAATTTTTGAGCAAAATAAAAATTACGATAACTTATTCATTTTTAGTTTTTGCAGCACTTTTGTTTTTATTGGTAGAGCTTACAGACGGTGACTTGGCTTCTCAGTGCAGCGGCGGTGAGAGGAAAGTGGTGATGAAGAAAGCGGCGAAGGGCGTTCGCAATCGCATTGCCAGTGAAGGATTTTCTTGTGTACGTGTACAAAACGTGTTGTGTCTCTGTGCGGGAATGGGAAGAAGTTTAAATGAGTATCTATTTGACGGTTCCTACCTAAGAACCACTGACATAGACTATGTAGAAATCTATTTCGGCAGTTCTTAGCTAGGAACCGCCAAAATAGGTACTCGAATAAAAAAAGAGAAAAAATATTAACGACCTATTTCGACGGTTTTTGTAACACCCCATCCAACAACAACACACTTATCAACTAACTGCAGCGGAAAACCTACTTCATCAGATTACTTAACTCGTTGGTGTTACACGCCGTTAACCACCCACGTGGCTAACAAGGCTATTACATATACATTGTATCGGTCTGAGACTAGATTCCCGAGCAACTGTACATTACTATACCTTTTCATTAAAACACACCAACATACATAAGCCTCCCAACTGTACCGAGTATTTACAAACTGATGCCGATAACAATTTCGGGCTTACTACACCTACGATACGTAAACAGTTTAAATGGCTACCCATGTACAAACGACTACCCCGTCCTACTCTCGAACGGCTTCCAGCTCCTTGTACCTGAAATAGGAAAAGGAAGAGAAAGGGTGGCCCCCCAGGGGCTAAGCACCTTTGCTGGTATGGTAATCCCGCAGCCCGCATGCTACCGGGCCACGCACAACTATTTGTCGTCTAAGCATGATGTTGATTACATTTAAATCATGCACGTAAACTACAAATACACCACACATTACACTGCACAACAATGGCTCAATAAAACAGCCAACACATCTACACTTAATAAATCACTCATTGTGATCTTTAACCCCTAGAGTGTTTCTCCTTTAATTGAGCTATTTCCTTAATAGACGACAATTACCCACCAATCGGGTTATCCTTAAACGCCTCTTACAATAAACTAGAATTCATATCCATGATCCACATACTCCATATCTTAACAACACATAACATCACATCGCAATAAGAATTGCAGCACAACAATAATATATAACATAACGGGAACGGTTCCCTTTACGAACCGGCCCAAACATAATTAGTTCACTGTAGAGCCTAGAGAATGTCGCCAACTCATGATAAGCTCGTTACACAACACTCGTTACCGTCCTAATAGTCGGACGAGTAACTTAACTTAAGATGGATCGGATTTAGTGATCCGAACACAACCACACAAACACATGTTTCCCCCTAGACCGATCATAAGTCAGAATAGCTAAGCTTTGGAGTAAGCTAATGGGAGATCGTACCCTGGAGGAAACAACCATAACAGAGATGAGGGTAAAGCTAAGAAGGATACCCACTCCCAAACAACGCGTGACCGGAACAACCGGATTCCTCACCCCCCACCCCCCCCATAATATATATATATATAAACATAGTTAAGGGCTCCACTATGGAACCTATCACATCCATACACCATACAATATTACAACTAGGTTAAACACACAAGGGAGGTCCATACATTCACACATAAACATCACACAATTAACTCACGCATAGCCGTGGTTAGAACGTCCCATGGTTCGGGTCGTTAAATCCGAATACCGATCTCTCATGTGATCCTAGACTCAGTTAGCTAAGGTTTAACACTTTCGAGGTTAAATGGTATCGGAACTAGACACGCCACATACATGAATTACTGTAAACTCATTACATACTTTTATCTTATAACGTGGCAAACATTCAGAAAAACACATTGGCATACAAACCGGTGTAATCCGGTAGGACACAGGTGGAAGAAAACCATACCTTGGCCCTTGCTGCGAACGTGACCCGCCCAAGCGTAGTCCCTAAACATAATTAATAAGGTCGGTTAACTAACTTGCTTAACTTTAAAGTTTACTAAGTATTTTTACATGATTATGTGTCATGTTTCCTTACTTAATTCACACTTGATTATCCTTGTTATACCCACTAGGGTTTACTACTTAAGTCTCTCTTGATTGTTTTTTTTTTACAAGTTTTGGTCCGACCGACCTTACCGACAGACCTTACACCAGGTCGGTCCATTCCAGAACACATTACCGTCAAAAATTCTACTCCGACCGACCTTGCAAGTTCGGTCCGCAAGGTCGGTCCATTCCAGAAACAATTCCCGTTCAAAAATTTAGACACGACCGACCTTGTAAGTCCGGTCCCAAGGTCGGTCCATTCCAGAAACTTAATCCGTACCAAAAATACAAGCCCGACCGACCTTGCAAGTCCGTCCCCAAGGTCGGTCCATTCCAGAAACTCTTTCCAGTAGTGTAAACTGAGCTCGACCGACCTTGCAGGTCCGGTCCCTAAGGTCGGTCGGCTCCAGATCTTGTTTCTAATTCCCATTTGACTCCAAACTTCACCTCATGTATCCTAGTATGTTCTAACCTCATTTGGACACTTCCAACACACCTTAAGACTTCATTAAACTCCTTAAATCACCCATTAAGATCTTCCTCAAGCATTACACAATTCTTATAAATACTAACACTTGTAGTGTTTTTTCCTTAGGTTTCTAAGTGGTGTTTTATACCTATGACAATCACTATCCCAAAATGTTTCCTTACCACCATTACCACTACTCCAAGGGCATTATTTTACACTTACACCCCCCATACACAATCTCCTTTTATTTTCCACTAGTTCACACTTAGTCTTCACAAGGCATTATTTTTCCTTTGATCACCAAAACTTGCACAAGACTTAGCATTTCATACAACATAACTTTGGTGTGTTTACAACACCCATTTGATTTCTAAATCCTCCAAGACTATGCCCAAGGCATCATAACACATAGAAACACCATATTTCACTTGTTTCACCATCTTAACACTTAACAAATTCCTAATGCCTTCTAGGTCATAAAATCTCATTAGAACACATAAACTCCTTTGTCTATCCACTAAATTTTGCCATAGCTTCTCTTGTATATTCTCACATCCAACACTTAGGTTTTCACCTTTAATCATTCAAGAACATCTAAGTCCACCAAGAACTTTCTCACACACAAAACTTCACCAATTTACACTACTCACAATATAGTGCATAAACTTAAATTGCTTGGCACTTAGGCCTTAAATAACATGGCTCTTAGGCCCTTAAATTGCATTAAACTAAACACTGAATTTCCACATGTATATATTGCCTTTGACCTGCAAATACACCCAACAATACATATGCCCTTAATAGACTCCTTGAGAGCATTTTACTAGCTCATTCATTTGCCATTGGCTCCTTAGGTATTTTATTAAGCAATCAAGCTCATTTTTCCTAAGGCATTTAAACTACATTGAGATAGTTTGTTTACCTCTTTTCTTCAAGATTTTTACTTGAACACTCTTGTTCTTCTTCCTTGTTTGGAAATCGACAAAGTACTTGGCTACTTGTCAATGTTCTAATCAATACACAAGTAAAACCAATGAGCATTCAAGCTTCATGCTTAAACTCATTTACAAACCCTAGGTTATATATATTGTCTTTACACGTTAGGATAGTTGTTTTACCTTCTTGAGATAAAAGAGAGCTTGAATAAGTAACAAGAGAGGACTCCTCCTTGTCCTTTAAAGATTGAAATGAGCTATGAAGATCAAAAGAACACCATCAAAGGGTGATTCTCGGTTACACACAAAAACAAGAGGAAATTTTTTTTTCTTTTGTTTTCCTTACCTTGAAGCAAAGGATAATGACAAGGCATGAAAATATGAGCTCAAGCTCCTTCAATGGTGAATCTCCATGGCCCGAAATGAGGTTTGAAGATTTGAAAAGAGAGAAGTGTAAGCTTGGCTAACTAAGACAAATATGGTCTTAGAATTAGATTGGAGCATGGAGTAGAAGTTACTAGCTATGGAAGTTGGAGATGACATTGTTTGCTGTAGTCAAACCGATGGAGAGAGAGGAAGAAGTGAAATACCCCTAACCTTAAAATATAATTAAATGATCTATTAATGATCTAAGATGATTATTAAACATCTAAATATTATTGGGGAACAATCTAGAAGATCTCAACAAGGCAAAACACGCCTTAAGATCGGTAAAGCCAAAATGTGCTTTAAGACACCATAAAGATTGTATGACCTCAAATAGGATCCAAAGTGGATTCCTAAGTATTATAATGAAGTAAGGAACACAACAAAACCGTTCTCAAGGAGAACTAAGCTCAGGAACACCCTGTGACACAAAACGTGCCTAAAACACACCTTAAAGCACGTTTTTGTGAGATTGCCTTTTAAATTGATTTTTAATGGGCTTAAAAATTATAATTATCCTTAAATATAATGATATCATAATCCTATTCATATACATATTAGGAATTTATTCCAGAAATTTACGAAATTTTTACCAAATTTAATATTAAAAATTAATAAAACCCTAAAGTGGGGGCCCCATAGTCAATATTGACCAATCATGGTCAATGGTCAATTAATTGACCCATTTTGACCATGTGATCGGCTGCAATAAGAGAGGAGACAGCATCATGATTTTGGGACAAGTCATCACCTAATACAAATTTACTTTTTGGAAAAATAGCTTACTTTTGTACATTATTTCAAACTTTACTTACCTTACCTATCTCCTCCTTCCTTCCTGTCCGATTATCCTCTGTCCAGCCGAGCTCTCCCTTCCATTGAAGCTCTCCAAGCTTGTTCTTGAACATGGAAGGCAAACCTAGCTCCTAAGTCCTTAAGGTAAGTGTTTTAATGTCATTTTTAGCCCTTTTTCTCCATCTCTCACTACCAACACCTAAATTTCGTGGCTCAACAATTCCTATGGCTTATTCTCAGTGTTCTAAGGTAGAAACAGAGCTAAACTCGGTTGAGACCAGTAGAGGGACCAAGGTTGTTCAAATCTACAATTTAAGGTAAAAACATACCTTAAGAACCTCCACTCTTCATGCGGTTTCTTTCTTCTGTTTTTTATGAGTTTATACACTCATAATCTTCATATTTACATATTCATTCAGTTGGTTAGCCATTTGGAGCAAGGGTGACCAAGATCCAAGAGAAATACTCTCTTTTAAGGCATTTTCCAAGGTAAAACCTAATAACAAGGTAGCATTTCGGGATCTAACTATTCCTATGTCAATATGGTGGATCTAACACCTTGTGGTGTGTTTGGTTCAGATCGAAACCACCTTGAACACTCCTTGCATTTTTAAGGTGATTTTTGCCTTAAATCTTACATTAATTATTCCTTATGGTTAAGCTCAAGCTTGGAGTGTAACCATATCTTGTTTTTGTGTATTAAACATGTCTAAATCATGTGGTGATTTTTCCTACAAGTGGCCGAGAGCATACAAGGCATAATCAAGGTATAAACACCTTAAACTTATGATTTTTACAATTTTAAGCACATATATATATATGGCCGAGAGTGAAACTTCAAATATAGGTCATATTGACCTAAAAATGGAAAAAAAATGGCTAAGATAAATTAAGCTAGTCATTTAGGGATTTAATTAACATAATGGTCAAATTATGACATTATGTGAAAAATAATTAAACCTAAGTGAGGCCGAATATATATGCTATATTTTGAGACATTTATTGTGTAATTTATTTTGCAAGTTCAAGGTTGTAATAAGGCCATGTCATTAGGCCATTTTAATTTAAGTTTATAAGCTTATTTAGTTTTATTTATGCTTATAATTAAAATTGGGGCCAATTCGTAATTACTAGGAATTTAGAAAGCCGTGGGCTTAATTTAGAGGAGTTTAGGGTTTTTAAATGAATTTAATAAAAATTATAAACATTTTATAAAGTTTTGGGTCAAAATTGTAAAAATAGAAAAGTATGGGGTATGTTGGTAATTACCGAAAGTTTGAGTCCCAATTGGTATTAGAAGTCAAAGTTGACTATATAGGAGGCTTTGACCAACTTTGGAGTTTTAGAAATTAAAATACTACCTTATAATAAGATACTTATTAAATTGTAAAAGATTTATAAGACTTTGGGTGGTATTGTGATTTCCGAAAACTTGGGTACTAAGAGGAGTTTAGTACAAACCTTAGGTTATTAGGAATTTTTAGGAATTGATTTGGTTAGATTTGGAGTTAATATGAATTAAATAAGTATAATATAAGGTATTTCATAATATTGTTACAAATGGGGTAACACATGTGGTAAAATCGAGATTTAGAGAAAGTATAAGGTTAGGAATAATGTTTATAACCTTTTGGTATAGTTTGGTGATTTTGGAATTATATACAAGGTTTTATAAGGACATATGTATAATATATGATTTTAATGGAATTAGAAAACTATATGTTATAAAGAGGGGAAATTGGTGAATATAGAAAGTTAAGTGGTGGAAAAATAATTTAAATAGACCATGGGGTCTGTTCGGTTATTTTGAGAAAATATAACCATGGGTTATAATTATATTAAGGAATAAGGATTATAATATAAGGTATATACTATAAGTGTAACAAGGAAATATAATTTGGGGTTGAGTTGTAAATTATGGAAGTGGTGGGAATTAATTAATACCGAGAGTTTTAAGGGCTGTTTGGTATTTATTAGCAATATATAACTATAAGTTATAATTGTCTTAATGACATAGTTGTCAAATATATGTTATATAACTATAATATAAACTGGTATAAATATATGGTGGATTTTGTAAATAATTAAGGAACATAGGTGCTGTTCGGAAATATTATATTTTTGAATGAAATTTATAATATGGTTTTAAGTGTTATAAGAGGTATAACATTTATAATATAAGAGGTATTCATTAAAAGGAATGAATATATATATATTATAAAGACTTCCATATAACGAATAAGTCCCATAATTCATATATACAAATAAATATATGTTATGGAGTAGAAAAATATAATGGTTTAATGACCATGTAATATCATAATTAAAATGATATACGGTAAAGGGAAAAAGGAATTACAAACATTAGATATGGAAGTTCTAATGTTAGGAGTGTACATGGAAATGAGGATTTATATAATCCAAAAGTACTGTTACATATGAATTATACTCCATTAAATGTGGAAAACAAACCTTAGGAAAATAAATACTAAGGCGAAATGTATAATGCATGATTAAGAATTATACATACAATGTAGAAACAAACTACATGATATACAAGGGTATATTAAGTTACATGCGATAACAAAGTTCAACAATAAGTATATTAATATACGAGACAAGACTACGCATGTAATATAACATTGTTCCAAATCCGAGTTAAACCGAAAACCCGACAGACGTTTATAGCTAACAACGGGGAATAAACCGGGATGGATTAGTAACGGTACGGGGTGCCGTAGTGTACTGTTAGTATGAGATGCTGATGCATGGTGTGATGCATATTGATAGATTGTTAGAGACGACACGAGGAGCATCGGATCTAGCTGAATCATACTCCACCGTAATACTTTCAGGGTGAACGGTATGTTATTTATGTGGCTTGATTGTCTCTGAGGATTTCCTCAGTTCAGACATTGTGTGAAAATCTGTGATAAGATTGAATGTCTGCTTGTGTGAATTAATATGCTTGAGTTGTGTATTAATGCTGCTTTATTATTACTGTTGTGCGATAACAGTACCGTTCGTATATATGAACATATTATAAAACGAACTAGCGGCAATGATGCTATCTTATATGTGTAATATAAGGAACGTAAGTAAAACGTTGTAGCATTAGGATAATAAGATATATAAAATATCTGAGACTTATATACGGAGCATTGGCCCTTTAACGCCGCTCTCGTATCTAGCACTGGATCCCGAGTCGACATACTCAGGATTGGACTACGACCTTGGTCTGCTGTGTTAGAAAAAAAAATAGTAAAGCGATGCGATGGTATAGATAAGTTTATCAAGGATGTGGCTCTTGCTGTGAATTGTGATCCATTAACGATACTAGGACACCGTGTGGTAGCCGTAAGTATCTGGATAAATTTCCAACGAACTACAGATTGTTCGTAGGACGGAGACTCTACCGCTGGAGTGGCTATTGCCGTGGGTGACCCGCCATAAGAGATGGGTAACTTAGAGACACGTCGTTCTAACGAGACGTTGTCATTAGACATGACTGAACAATTACGAACGACTATATTAACTCGTACATTAGGCGAACATTATTTGGGCTTGCATGCCAAAGACGAGAGTTCATACTCGTTTATAATTCTCGTTACTTCTTCTGCCTTGTTGTTCATTGGTTGTCTTTGTGGTTATGTGTGGTATGTTGGTGGATTTGTTTGAACGAGCCATTGTGCTCATATTGTGTGTTGTGAACTGGTTGTGTCGAGTCACCGTACTCATGTGTGGATTGTGGTTGGGTGTCTGGTCGAGTGAGTCGCTGAACTCAATTATGAAAAATTAAGTGTTTGTTGGAATGGAGTCTCTGTACTCATATAAGCGCTGCAAACGCTTTCAGTGGTTTATTACGATGCGATGTGTGAAGCCGGGGCTTGTTTGTTATTTGAGATTACTGCAATATATATTGTTGTTTTACAGTTTCAACATTGAACTATTTGTATGGAAACGAATTGCATACTCTCGACCAAATAACTGAATGGTCCGAGGGTGCACGACAGTCAGGTAATAACATACTCAGCAGGGGCTGATTCCATACCACAAAACTACCATTTTTGCAGGTATGCAACTTCCGGTGTCGGCAAAGAGAGTGACGCGCTGGGTAGTTTGATTACAGTTATTTAAACATGCACCTTTGCATTTTAATACGAACCTAGAACATGTATAGGTTTGGATACGTAGAAAGCTCACTGTGAATGTATTTTATATTGTTTTGGGAGTTTAGATCTATCTCTTGTTGTCACTGCGAGAAAATGTTTCGTATTTAAGAGCTTATCAGGAAGCACGTTATTACTCGTATGGGCGAGCAAGAACGGTGACCAGTAGTCAATTGTTGAGATTACCGCTGCGATTATATTGTTAAGTAAGATGATTAGGAGCCGAATAGAGTAGGGGTGTTACAAAAGTGGTATCAGAGCGGAGTACCGCTCTGATGACAAGAGATAGTAGGATTTATACAGTGAGCATAGGTTTTGGGAATACGGGAAACGTTGTGAGGATACGTGACCTTGCGGGGTTGATGCAATGCTTAAAACTTGCACACCATAACCGTGGAGGCACTTCAATAATAAATGACCGAAACTATGGTATTAGACCAAGTAAAGGTCTAACCCGTCCTCTTGACTTATGTCAGAGAGAGGTCAGGGTAACAGTACTAAGGAAGAACACGGAGCAGCGGAAAGTGGTGAAGGTCCAGCAACCCCAAGTAACGCGAAGATGGTATGAACCACTCGCACTTGATGGGAGAGCATCCCGGAAAATTTGCAATGGTACCCCACCCGCCGCAGCCCGTATCCCGAGTACTATCTAGTGAGGCAATGAAATGAGAAACACCACGGAGATAACTCTCCTGATCGGAAAGACCCGATGTGGATGCTAAAGATTAGTTAAATGTAGAAAATAAGACTTGGTGTTTTGATGTAATGCTAGGACCGGGGGTCCTGGTAATGACATAATGTCTACCATACGAGGATGTGATAAATAATGGACCGAGCTTGAGGAGAAAATTTCCTGTAGGACTAATGGGGCTAACTTGCTATGAGCAAAGCAACCCTGTCCTATATCCAAGAAAACACTGGTCAGTGCGCTTGGGGGAAAGGGAGTGGAAACGACGAGTAATGATTAGTTTAAAGATATGTAATAGATGGAAGGAATTACCTTTTTGAAGTCTCACCCGAAGCGAGTAACTCTAAACCATGCAACACTGAAGGTTCAAGATGGCCCGACGTGCATGAGGGGAAATCTTGAGAACTGTAGGAACAAGAACTCGTCAAGTTGCTATCATGCAACGCCTCGTGAGGAAAGTAAGACTTTATTACCATGACAAGCTTGTGGGAACGAGTGCGGGAGTGAGACTATATAAATTTGAATAAGAACTTTTGACTTGAACAGGAACCCGACTAGGGAATAGCACTGCACTGACACACCGACACCGTACCGGTGGCGCAGGCTGCATGGCGCACTTGCCACTGCAAGTGCCACACTAACCAAAGTACTAAATTTCAACCTACCTTGCGCACTTGCTACAGCAAGTGCAGCGACAGTAAACTACCCTAAAGGACGTGGTGGTCCAGGCGGTTACCAATAAAACACTAAATCTTATGTAAGTCCGTAATGCAATAAGCAGGACACACCTTCTTAAGGGCAGGGGTACGAAACCCTTGGGTTTGAGGTCGATAGAACCTCGAGAAGACCTAGCCGGTCTGACCATAAACCAAAAAAAAAAAAACAATACACCATTTAGTAGAATATTAAAAGGGAAGTGAATGAGAGTAACAATAGTTAGTGCTTACAAGTCTAACCCCAGTGCCGGTATGGACATTAAACGTCAACCATTACCGGTGGGGAGTGACGGGTCTTCAGGACCAGCATAACCATATTTAGAGAGTGCGTGACACTCGTGGTTAACCACTACGATTGAACATTGCCAGAGGGCAAGAAGTGAGCTATATGAGGCAGGACCTTTTAAAAAAATAATATAGGCAGATGTGAACGTGCAAAAAAAGGGGCCGATGTAATGCCCGCACCACACACACGCCGGAGGTGTCGTGATCCATTATGCTGCTAGACTCCCGTATGGAGGGCAGTGGATATAAACTAAAAAGTGAAAATTGCCTGATGACGGAAGATACCGTTACCTCAAAGAGGATGGAGGAAATATGAGTTGAATAAGAGTAAGGACCACACAATGAAGAGGAATGATTAGCGGAAACCACTAAGTTGTGGACACCCAATTGTAACCTCAGGAGAAAGTATTAAAACCAACTAGGAATAAATTAAATAACAAGACTAACAATCATTTAACTATCAGAATCAGTATTGAGGCTGAATATCGTATGGCATAGGCCTACGGAGGGATACCTTAGTACCACCAAAAGTGACCCAAAACTAGGGGAAAAAGGGTGATGAATCACAAGTACTGATTAATGTCAGACTAACGGGACTACCATAAGACAGGGGAAACCCGAGGTATCAATCTTTATCATGGAGTCCGGAAACACCATAGGGTGTAACCCAATAGATTGGGTGGAGTTCGAATACTGAAAACTCATATCTGAAGGCGTTAACAACCTAGGAGTGAACGGGAGAGGTAATAAGTAGTTACTGAACCCCACTCACAGATACCAGATGGCGAGCATGTGGAAACCAGAATTAGGGCGATAAGTCGCAAACACATATCTTAGGGAAGGTAAAGGAAACACACATTAATAAACGAAACCATAGAACCTAATATTAGGGCCATTCTGACATCAAAGGTTAAGAATTGGCAGCATAGTCACTTAAACTTAAATTACCGGGACTAAGAGTACGATGATCACCGGGTACGAACACGCTACGAGTGCACTAAACGAGACATGGGACGACCGCACTCCTAGGAGCTTGTGGGCCTGACAAACTATATTAGGTTGGTTGGGTAAGTAGTAATGTATCAGTATGGTACCCCATGCATGTAAACGAGTAGTGTAGGACCCAGGAGGTAATCAACTCTACGTCTAAGTCAGCGAATGGAACTCTGACTAGGTAAACCATGTAACGACGAGAGATCTCAGTCAACCTAGCAAGGTTAGGAAAATCAAGGATAGCTTGATAATAAAGTGACATAAGGTCGCAACTCCACAGTGGAGGAGTTAAACATAAGTTTTGGGGATTTTAGTAAACGAGGGAAACTAAGGCCAATTTAATGGTAATGGCAAGTTGAACCCATGAATGAGAAAAGGAATTGTGGTATTTAAGGAAGTTATCTTAGAGAAACCCTTGTGATTATAGATGCTACCCAAAAAGGGGGCACAAAGAGAGTTATACCACGCGCTGAGGGCGCTGCGATGATGTCGCATTAAAGAATAATAACCACATGCTCAAGCCATAAACGTTAGTATGTAGTACCAATTAGGTTTGAACAGAGAATGAACACCAAGCTAAAACCCACAGTCGTGCAAACCGCAACGGCGGATAACCGTCCAATCGACTGGTACATGGTGCGCAACAAGCACCATTAGAATAACTGTTAACCGAATTATGCTGGTAAGAATCAGAAGGTGGAACATCAGATAAACAAATGGATTCCCCTAATCGAGAAGAGAAATGAACCATATAGATGGACACTAAAGTGCCAACACACGAGGGGATACGAGTTCACACTAGCAAAAGCAGACCTACAAGGTACCCAAAGAACGAACTCATTCCAGAGGGAGATAACTTAGAGTCATGAGGCGCCAGTTAGATGCGCATATCAGACTACTACTGCAAGCACTAGATGTTAGAGCATAGCTCGACAACCCTTTTACCGAAGGATAGTTCGGTAGGGTGGCATGAACTCATGGGAATATACCATGAGCATGTATAGAATTCAGGAGAGCTGAATAAAATGGCTAAATTGAAAGAATAAGCGTGTGTGACTAACGATACCACGCAGCCGAATAATTACATACACCATTCCCATAATTATGGAAGACTGTGTAGAAAACACCGTCACATGGACTTGGAACGGACATGAAACTACTACCAAAAAGGGGTAAACTAACCATATAGTAGTTGGGCAGACTGCTTGCGGAGCGAGTGGGCCCATATTGCTTAGGTTTGACATACCTAGCAGACTTGAGGAACACAAATGATGTGTTTACATCTTCCGATCAAACCGTATATGAATATACATACACCTAACGAGGTAGGCGGTATACCTGAGGGGCTAAAGCCCGACCCTATGGAAAAAGGGGTAATGAAATATGTAACACATTAGTGCACGAATAATCCCACTGGAATGAAACATCTTGAACTTATTACTTCACGATGATATATTCGTAGATTATACGTGGGCGTAATCACTTTTAAGGGGGTAGAGCGATTAAAATATACCGTACGTAGGAGTACGTAGCGCATGGCACACATGCAGCAAACACTATTATTGTACGTAGAGTACAAGTGTTACGATTGTGTTATGTTACTTGAGGTAATATTGTGATGTATTATGTGTATGAACATAAATATATTTTAGTTCGCATTAGTTATGGCGAATAGGAAAGGGAGAACAGATAGAGTGTTCTTATCCTAATTCCGATTATTTATGCAAACGTTGCGAACACTAAACACATAAACGCCTAACTTGTTATCTCCGGTTGAGAGTTCAAGTAGGTCTATCTGGTAGCTTCGATGGGAGATGGCAAATAAAAGGAGTAGAAAGCTCCATATCATATGATTTGTGACTCGGTATGAAACCGAGTATTGGAATGCGATGAGTGAGTCGGCATGAGACCGATGTATAGCCTAGTGGAGGTAAAACCTCTAGGAATTGTATGAATATTATAAGTCGAGTGAACTTGGTACGTGGTTAGGATACATGACCCTATATGCGGTGATTAGGTTAATTACACTAGTTGACTTGTGTATCTATGGGATACGAGGTGGTAAATATCAAGAGGAAACGAGATTAGAAGTGAATAAACAATTGATTGATTGAATTTGACGTGGGAAGTTGAACTTGATCCTGGTCCGATCAAGGGAAACCGAACACAAATTGAGGTGAGAGATAGTTCAACACTGACGCTGACCACGTCGGGGTTGAACGATTCTTGAAACTTCCTACAAGTGGACACAGATATGAAT